>CM033470.1:229621334-229859250 GCA_019447015.1 Hymenochirus boettgeri | reverse complement strand
ACAGTATAGTATATTACAGTATAATATAGTATATAATAAAGTACAGTATAGTATAGTATATAGTATAGTACAGTATAGTATATTACAGTATAATATAGTATATAATAAAGTACAGTATAGTATAGTATATAGTAACTGTAACTGTAATATAATATACTTTACTAACTATACTTGTACTTCTGTATACTATACTCTATACTATACTGTACTACTACCATTATACTATACTCTATACTACACTGTACTTTACAGGAATACGAATGGCAAGGGTGGCACTCCAACAATAACTTTATTTAATACAGACCACACGACATCTCAAAGTTTCAGGGGGGGTAATAAATGTGCCCCTTCCTCAGGTGGTCTGTATTAAATAAAGTTATTTGTTGGAGTGCCACCTTGCTTGCCATTGTTTTCTGTAAATATATCCATTAAGGGTTGGATTCTTTGAGGAGTGAGCACCCATATTGGTGCGAGTGCAGAAGACTTTGTATGTATTCTGTATACTGTACTTACTCGTAACATACTGACTAGACGATAACGAACTAAGAGAGTACGACTAGACATGTACTAGATACTACTAAATTACTGATAGACTATACTGATATATACTATATACGATATACTATACTGGTACTATATATACTGGATACTATATAGACGGTACGATACAAAGAGAGACAACGACCAACGAACATTTATCAAAGAGTATTATCTGTAAATACTATACTGTACTATACTATATAATACTATACTGTACTTTATTATACTATATTACTTGTAATATTACTATACTGTACATATACTATACTATACTGTCTTTATTATATACTATATTATACTGTAATATACTATACTGTACTAACTATTACTATACGATTACTGTACTTTATATATGCTATATATACTGTAATATACTATTACTGTACTATTACTATATACTATACTATACTGTACTTTAGATCTACTATATATACTGTATATTTACTATATGTTCTATACAGATA
Source organism: Hymenochirus boettgeri (assembly GCA_019447015.1). NCBI lineage: Eukaryota > Metazoa > Chordata > Amphibia > Anura > Pipidae > Hymenochirus > Hymenochirus boettgeri. The sequence goes on along the minus strand of CM033470.1, from coordinate 229,858,246 downwards.
CTAACTATACGTTACTTTATATTAATATATACTGTATACATACTATACTGTACTATACTATATACTATACTGTACTTACTATATACTATATACTGACATACTATATACTATACTATTACTTTTATATTATACTGTAATATACTATACTGTACTATATGCGTGTGAAGGTTCTCATTCATCCAGGTCATGGTATATCGTTTGTATTCAATTAGATCAACTGACTATGAAATGTAGTTCTTGAAGACGTTGCTAGTCATCCGACTGCTTCTCAATTCAGAATGACTGTACAAGAATCTGTGGCAAATATGTACCCTGGAAAATCCCATTAGCATATCACAGCCAGGTGTTAAGGGTGTGATTAGATAGTGGCTAAGAGGTGTTATAGGGACCGGCCCCAGAGTAAGGTGTGAAAACCAGCATTGTACAGGTGGCCAAATATCTAGCTAACATCTTAGGACCTTTGGTGGGAAGTTCTAAGCACCAATCCAGAACTCTCAGGATTTCATCAAACAAGATTGAAGAGATATAGTACTCGGTGTAGAAGAAACTATGGTGTCCTATGATGTGACATCTCTCTTCACTTGTATACCCACAAGGAGGCTGTTGACATGGTGAGAAAACGGTGGGCCAAAGACAGCACTCTTACCCAGCAGAACTGATCTCAACCCAGAACGGTGTGTTCCTTGTTGGACTTGTGCCTGAATACCACCTATTTTAAATACAGGGATAGTTCTATAAGCAAAAACATGGATGTGCTATGGGATCTCCAGTTTCACCTATTGTGGCCAACCTTTACATGGGAGGAGGTAGAAAACACAGGCGCTTAATATAACTTTAAGAGCATAGCCACCAGCCACTGGTTCAGATATGTTGATGACACCTGGGTTTAAATCCACCAGAAGGAAGTACAAGCTTACAGAACAACATTAATGCGGTGACCAAAACATTAAATGCACAAGGGAAGATGGTACAAAACAACAAACTGGCTTTTTGGACTGCTTGGTAGAAGTTAAGGAAAATGGTAAACTGGAAGTGAGGTTTACAGAAAACCAACACACAAGATCAGTATTTGATGTTTGACTCCCACCACCCCTTTAGATACAAGCTGGGGGTCATCAGAACCCTGCAACCAGACGAGAGAACATCCCCACTAGCACAGAGCGAAGGCTAAAGAAATGAAACATCGAGGAGCCCTAAAACTTGTGAATATCCAGACTGGGCCTTTGTAAAAGAAGCAGAAGGAAAGAAAAGAACACGAATACCAACAGGGAAGGGGAAAAGCAAGACAGGAGGAAGAACATGGTCATCCCATATGTAGCAGGGGTCTCCGAGAAATTAGAAGAATTTCAAAAAACATCGTATCCCTGTCTGCTTTAAACCAAACAAACACACTGAGGAGCAATTGGTACATCCGAAAGACCACATACCAAAACACAAGAAAAGCGACATCATATATGAGTGCAGTGAAGAAATGCTCTGATTTGTATGTGGGGGGAGACAAAACAGCAACTGCACTCAACGTATGGCCCAGCACAGAAGAGCCAATTCCTCGGGTCAGGACTCAGCCGGTGTATCTGCATCTTAAGGATAAGGACATACCTTTGAAGATTGTAATGTTAACATACTGGACGAGGAACGTGACTGGTTCAAGAGAGGTGTTAAGGAGGCCATTTTGTGGAAAAATAAAGAACCAAGCCTAAATAGAGGTGGGGGGGTTCGACACCAACTGTCTGCCATGTACAATGCTGTTTTAAACACCTTACTCTGGGCGTTCCTAAACACCTCTTAGCCACTATCTAATCACACCCTTAACACATGGCTGGGATATGCTATGGGATTTCCAGGGTACATAATTGCCACAGATTCTTGTACAAGTCATTCTGATTGAGAAGCCAGTCGGGACTAGCGAAAAACGTCTTCAAACTAAACTTCAAGTCAGTTGATCTAATTGAATACAAAGATATACGTACTATACTATATACTTACTTATACTGTACTTTATTATATGCTATATTATACTGTAATAACTATACATAACGATATAAGTACTATACTATACTGTACTATAAACGAACTATACGAGATGGACTTACAGTAATATGAATACTATCTGACGATACACTTACGATGACTATACTTACTTATCGATGCTATATATACTGTATATATACTATACTGTACTATACTATATACTATAACTATACTTACTATACTAGACTATATACTATACTGTACTATACTATACTACTATAGTACGATTACTGATATACATACTGATACTTATACTATACTGATACTATACTATACTATATACTATACTGTACCTATACCTATATACTAACTATACTGTACTATACTATACTATACTATATGAACTATTACTATGCTATTATACTATTACTGTACTATACTATATACTATCTAATATACTGATACTATACTTATACTAGACTGTACTATAACTGTCTATACTCTATACTATACTGTACTTTATTATATGCTATATTAGTACTGTAATCTACTATACTGTACTATACATATACTTACTACGGGACGAGACAGACGAACGAGACGGGACGAGACGAGAGACGAGACGGAGTACGGGAAAGACGAGAGAAGAGAGAGACGGGACGGAGGATAGGCGCGAGGAGCCGGAAGAGACTAGACGGACGGTACGAGGAGACCGGATCCGAGGACGGGACGAGACGAGACGAGGGGTAAAAAAACGAGACGGGACTGATGAGAGCGACGAGACGCGACGGGACGAGACGAGACGCGACAAACGGGAGAGACTATGCGATAAGGAGACGGGCTAGACGATATAAGAGTACTAGACGGGAAGACGATACATGACTAGACGGGTGACTAGACTAGAGACGATACTGAGTACTGTACTTGAGTGAAGGCTAGAGTAGACTGTAAAGATACTAGATAGGACCGACTCGAGACAGACGAGACGGGGTACTATACTATACTAGACGTGACTATACGATATACTATACTTGACGTACTAACGATATACTATACTATACTGTACTTATTATATGCTAGTAGTATACTGGGCATAGATCGAGGGACTGTACCGAACGATAGACTGACGATACGGAGAGACGAGACGAGACTAGAGGTACAGGACGATAGACGAGAAGGGACGGTACGAGACGATAGACGAACGGAGACGGTACTAGACGATACTAGCGAGACGATACGGACTATACGAGATGGTTACACCAACCCTATACTTAATGTACTATACTGTACGTAAGATACTAACTTAGACTAGACGGGACTATTACTATTCTCTATACTATACTGTACTATACTATAATATGACTATATACTACACTGACTTTACAGGAAAACGAATGCAAGGGTGGACTCAAACAATCAAATTGATTTAATACAGACCACACGAAATCTCCAACGTTTCCGGGGGGTGGTTAATAATGTGCCCCCTTCCTCAGGTGTCTGTATTAAATCAAGGTATTTTGGAGGGCCACCGGGACTTGCCATTCGTTAGTCCTGTATAAGATATCAGTAGGGTTTGGATTACTGTTGAGGAGAAGGTGAGCACCCATACTGTGTGCGAGTGCAGAAGACGGTGTATTTATTCTGGATACTGTACTGGACTCGATACGCGTTAGGGGAACTAGACCGAGAGACTGAGACGAGGAGACGAGCCGACGAGACGGACGGGTAGGAGACACGAAAGACGATAGACGAGACGGGACGAGACGAGATACGAGACGGACGAGGACGGACGGGAGGATGGGAGAGAGCGGCGAGGGACCGAGACGACCCCCGCAGACGAGAGACGAGACGACGGACGAGACGGAGGGGAGAATGAGAGGCTAAGGGTAAGAGAGCGAGACGGGAGAGACCAGAGAACGAGACGAGACGGGACGGGAGGAGAGACGCAGAGGCAGAAACGGGAAGAGACGAGACGGAGGAGTAGAGAGACGAGACGGGATCGGGAGGAGGAGACGAGATGCGAGAAGGGGAAGAGAAGATACGGGGAACGATACGAGAGACGAGACGAGTACGGGGACTGAGGGAGAGGCTAGCGTATACGGGAAGAACTGAGAGCCGGAGAGACGAGAGGACGAGACGAGAAGGGACGGGAGGAGAGAATAGATAGACGGAAGACGAGACGGGGAGAGAGATAGGACGAGACGATACGGTTAACGGGGGGAGTAGAGGAAGAGAGGAGACGGGAAAAGGAGACGAGACTGGTACGAGGTCATGAGGGATGACTAGCTGCGACTATACTTAAGACGAGACTTAGACTTTACGATACTATATACAGACGACTGTACTTTTATAGAGATATTAGACTGGGTAAGATACATACTTGAATAATGCTGGTGAAAGGTTCTCATAATCCAGTTCATGGTATATCTGTTGTATTCAATTAGATAAACTGGACTTGAAAAGGTAGTTTGAAGACGTTTAGGAGGCACCGATGGCTGTCTCAATCAGAATGACTTGTAAAAGAATCTGTTGGCAAAATATAGACCCTGGAAAATACAAATTAGCTATCAAAGCAAGGTGTAAGGGTTTGTGATGAGATAGTGGCTAAGAGGTGTTATAGGAAACGCCCAAGAAGTAAGGGCGTGAAAACAGCATTGTACAAGTGGCAAAAATCTAGCGAAATCCTTAGGACCCTTTGGTGGGACGTTCGAGCACCCATCCAGAATCTCAGGATTTCACCAACAAGATGAAGATTATAGTTATCGGTGTAGAAAGACATATTGGTGTTCTAGAGTGACATTCTCCTTCATGATACCACAAGGAGGCTTTTAATGGTGAGGGAAAAACGGCGGGGCAAACAGCCTCTTACCAGAAAGAGCGAACTGATCTCAACACCAGACAACCGGTGTGTTCATGTTGGACCTTGGGACCTGAAACACCTATTCAAACAGGGATAAGTATATAAGCAAAAACATGGGATTGCTATGGGATATCAGTTTCACATATTGTGGCCAACCTTACATGGAGGAGGTAGAAACACAGAGCTTCATACCTTTAAGGCATAGCACCGCCACTGGTTCAGATATGGTGAGATCACCTGGGTTAGAACCACCAGAAGGAAGTACAAGCTTCCAGGAAACATAATGATGGTGGACCAACAAACATATGAAAGCACAGGGCAGCGGACAAAACCAACAAACTGGCTTCTTGGACTGCTTGGTAGAATGTTGAGTTAAGGAAAATGGTTAAACTGGCAAGTAGAGGTTGACAGAAAACCAAACAACACAAGAATCAGTATTTGATTGTTGGAATCCCAACACCCTTTAGATCAAAGCTGGGGGTCATCGAACCTGAAACACAGCAGCGAGAACATCCCACTAGCACAGAGGCGAAGGATAGAATGACAATCTCAGGGAGCCCCTTTAAACTGGTGAAATCCCGACTTGGCTTTGTCCAAAGAAGAAGAAGGCAAGAAAGCCACGACTACCAACAGTGCAGGGGAAAAGAAAAAGGACAGGCGGAAGCACATGGTCATCCCATTCTGTCGCTGGGTCTCACGATTCGAAATTAAGCAAGACTTTTCAAAACACAGTATCCCTGTTGCTTTCAACCAAACAACACACTGAGGCAGCAATTGGAATCGAAGACGACCAATACAAAACACAGAAAAGCGTAAACTCCTGCAGTGCCGTGAACGAATGGTCTTGATTTATGGGGGGAGACCCAACCAGCCATACGAAATGGCCCGATGAACCGGGGACCCAACTTAGCAGAAGGAATCCTCATTTCAAATTACGATTAACAACCAAACCAAGTCTCCACTTAAATACCGAAGATCTTTCTTAAAAGATTAGCTGACTTACGGGCTGTTTCTTGAGCTTCAGCGATGAAGGTCTTTAGCTCTACAGTCTTTTCCTTCATACGATTATTCTGGTGATAAGGTCAGGAATAGTGATCTTGGAAGGAATACCGTAAGGAAAGTTGGATAAATCCATAGTTAGCATAAAGGGGGAACACTTGATGGAGGAATGGAACAGCGTTGTTATAGGCAAACTCCGCAAGCGGTAACAGAGAAGACCAATCTTCTTGTGTTGCAGAGGATTAACACCGGAGATATTGTTCAAGTGTTTGGTTTGTTCTTTCTGTTTGTCCATTAGATTGTGGATGGTATCCGGAGGAAAAAATTGTGGATTGCAAACACTTGCACCACTCCTTCCAAATTTCGTCGAAGTGAATTGTACCCCTCTATCTGATACGATATCATCGGGACCCCCCATGAAGACGCACAATCTCTCTAATGAAACACATCTGTGCAGTAATGGAGGCTGAGGGAATTCCTTTTAACGGAATAAGTGAGCCATCTTCGTTAACCGATCAACAACCAAAGATTGTGTTGAAACCCTTGGAGCGAGGTAACTCAACAATGAAGTCCATGTAAATCATGGCCCCAAGGGCGGTCAGGAACCGGCAGAGGAGACAGTAACCCGTATGGTCTCTGTCTAGTAGTCTTGAATCTAGCACAAGTAAGACAGAAGCCACAAACTGTTTACAATCTTTAGACATACTTGGCCAAAAAAATTTCTGTTAACCAAATCCAACGTCTTGTGAACAAAATGACCAGCCAAAGCATGAGAATGACAATACTGAAGTACTGCAGACCTGGCCCGGTCCAGAACAAATATTTTGTTATTTTGGTATATAACCCATCTTGGAACGAGAGGTAGACTGGAGAGATGCTTCTTTGATGGTTTTGGCTATATTAGTATGCAACAGCAGAAATTTGATTGGAAAGAACCATATTATGGTTTGTCAACTTATTGACCTCACAAATTGTCTAGAAAGGGCGTCGGCCTTGCCATTCTTTGAACCCTGGACGAAAGGTTATATGGAAGTTAAATCGTGTAAAGAAAAGAGCCCATCTAGCTTGATGGGGTTTTAATCTTTTGGCAGTTTGCATATATCCAGATTCTTATGATCAGTGAAGATGGTAATAGGATGATTGGCGCCCTCAAGTAAATATCGCCACTCTTCCAGGGCCGATTTTATGGCCAACAACTCACGGTCTCCTACATCATAATTCTTCTCAGAGTCAGAAGTTTTCTTGAAAAAAAAGCAACTGGATGTAGTAAAGCCTTAGGTCCGTTACGTTGGAGAGTATAGCTCCTAGAGCAACTTCGGAAACACCCACCTCTAATGTAAAAGGAACAGTGGATCTGGATGGATAAGGATGGGTGCTGAAGTAAAAACAGATTTCAGACGCTCAAAGCTGTTTGAGCGGGCTTCGTCCAACAGAATGGGACATGGTTCTGTTCAGAGCGGTCACGGGCAGTGATAGTAGAAAAATTCTTAATGAATCTACGGTAGAGTTAGCAAAACCAATGATTTTTGAACCTGCTTTCGGGTAGTTGGAGTAGGCCAATCCTGAATAGCGGAAACCTTTTGAGGATCCATAATTAACCCTGGGATGAGATGATGAACCCCAAGAACGGTATTGAAGGTTTTTCGAACTCACATTTCCCCCAGTTTGGCGTATACCCATGAATTCTAAGACGAGAAAGAACTTTCTTAACCTGGGTACGATGATCCTCTAGGTTAGAAGAAAAAATCAATATATCATCTAGATACACGGCCAAGAAATCATCAACAAAGTCACGGAAAATGTCATTGACAAAATGTTAGAATGTGCTGGTGCGTTTGCACAGACCGAAAGGCATGACCAAATATTCGAAGTGACCAATTCTGGAGGGAACTCCGTTTTCCATATCATCCCCTTCCTTTATCGAATTAAGTTATAGGCTCCCCGAAGATCCAACTTGAAAAATTTTGGCGTCCTCAACCGTTGAAATAATTCAGGGAATAATGGAAGAGGGTATCTATTCTTATTGTGACATTATTGAGAGCTCGGTATTCAATACAGGGTCTAAGCGAACCGTCTTTTTTTCCACGAAAAAATACCAGCCCCTGCTGGAGACGTGGAATGGCGAATGAAGCCCTTCTGAAGATTCTCTTCTATATATTCCTTAAGAAACCTTTGCTCAGGTTCTGACAACGGATATACCCGCCCAAAATGAATCTCCGCACCAGTAACAGTTCAACTGGGCAATCGTAAATGCGGTGTGGTGGAAGATTGTTAGCAGCCTTTTATCAAAAACATCTGCGAAGTTCTGATAGACACTGGGTACCAAAGTCTTCAGAATGGACTTGATTATACTTACAATGAAGAGGAAATACATGACAGCCGACAATGCGATGAGGGAAAAGAAACCTCTCGCAGATCCAATTTATTGAAGGGTTGTGTGTTCTCAACCATGGCATACCTAGAATAAGGGAAAAAGAGAAAAAGGCAGTACATCAAAACATATAACTTCTGAATGATGATTGATATTGATCAATACTGGGAAAGTCTCTCGTAGTACAGACCAGATGAATTTTAGACCCTTCTGCCAGATGAATGAAAAGAGGAGAAGATTTGGGACGAGTGGGAATCTTCCATTCCTGGGTTGGATTCCAAATAAACGCTACAGGCCCGGAATCAATAACCTTGGACGGTGAAACCTCGGACCGGTTCCCTGTAATGAGACGTCAACAGATAGGTAAGGTGCTGAAGCCGAAGAGACAGGTTAAATGCATAGTAGGAACCTACTAGTGGGCCTGATGGGCATCCCTGAAGCAGATGACCAACCCTCCGCCAGTGAGAACCAGTTTAAAGCGGCGTCTTCGGATCCCTTCTTCAGAGGAGAGAGAAGGACGAGTTAACCCTAATTGGATAGGGACGGGTTCCAGAATCCTGAAGCAGGTGCAGCAGTAAAGGTATCACAGGACAGAGGGAAGCACCCAACCTTTCTAATCTCCTTTCTCTTAGTCGGCGATCGATTTGACCGCTAGATCAATAAGATCTTCAGCTTCCCGGGGACTCCAGTGCGTGCTAACTCATCTTTAAGAGTTTTCTGACAGTCCGATTCGAAACTGATGATAAGAGCCTCTTCGTTCCATTGAGTCTCAACACTATGGGTACGATGATCCTCTAGTTTAGAAGAAAAAATCAATATATCATCTAGATCACGGCCAAGAATCATCAACAAAGTCATGAAAATGTCATTGACAAAATGTTGGAATGTGCAGGTGCGTTGCAAGCCGAAAGCATGACCAAATATTCGAGTGACCATAATCTGGAGCGGAACGCCGTTTTCCATTCTCCCCTTCCTTTATTCGAATTAAGTTATAGGCTCCCCGAAGATCCAACTTGGTAAAATTTTTGGCGGTCCTCACCGTTGAAATTTCAGGGAATAAGGGAAGAGGGTTCTATCTTAATTGGTGACATTATTGAGAGCTCGGTAGTCAATAGGGTCTAAGCGAACCGTCTTTTTTTTCCACGAAAATATACCAGCCCCTGCTGGAGACGTGAATGGCGAATGAGCCCTTCTGAAGATTCTCTCTATATATTCCTTAAGAACCCTTTGCTCAGGTTCTGACAACGGATATACCCCCCAAAAGGAATCTCCGCACCAGGTAACAGTTCAACTGGGCAATCGTAAATGCGGTGTGGTGGAAGATTGTTAGCAGCCTTCTTATCAAAAACATCTGCGAAGTTCTGATAGACACTGGGTAACAAAGCTTCAGAATGACTTGATTAATACTTACAATGAAGAGGAAATACTGACGCCACAATGCGATGAGGAAAAGAAACCTCTCCGAGATCCAATTTATTGAAGGTTGTGTGTTCTCAACCATGGCATACCTAGAATAGGGGAAAAAGAGAAAAAGGCAGTACATCAAAACATATACTTCTGAATGATGATTGATATTGATCAATACTGGGAAAGTCTCTCGTAGTACAGGACCAGATGAAATTTTAGACCGTCTGTCCAGATGAATGAAAAGAGAGAAATTTGGGACGAGTGGGAACTTTCCATTCCTGGGTTAGGGATTCCAAAATAAAACACTACAGGCCCGAATCATAACAGCTTGGACGGTGAACCTCGGACCGGTTCCCTGTAATGAGACGTCAACAGATAGGTAAGGTGCTGAAGCCGGAAGAGACGGGTTAGAAATGCATATAGGACCTTACTAGTGGGCCTGATTGGGCATCCCTGAAGCAGATGACCAGACTCTCCGCAGTAGAGACACAGGTTTAAGCGGCGTTCTTCGGATCCTTTCTTCAGGAGAGAGAGAAGGACGAGTTAACCCTAATTGCATAGGGACGGGTTCCAGAAATCCTGAAGCGGTGCAGCAGTAAAGGTATCACGGACAGAAGGGAAGCACCCAACCTTTCTAATCTCCTTTCTCTTAGTCGCGATCGATTTGGACCGCTAGGATCAATAAGATCTTTCAGCTTCCCGGGGACTCCAGTGCGTGCTAACTCATCTTTAGAGTTTCTGACAGTCCGATTCGAAACTGATGTATAAAGCCGCTTCGTTCCCTTGAGTCTCAACACTGATTCTGCGGAAATCGGCCACTAATCTTCCCCCTGTCTTTTCCCTTGAGACAGGTTACGAAGGGCCGCCTCCAGCTGAGACAGCGCTCTACGAGGATCATCGTAAATTTCTCCTAGGGCAGAGAAAAAGGTACCTACAGAGGCTACTGCAGGGCTGTTCTGATCCACAAAAGCGAAGGCCCAAGCTTGAGGCTCATCCTGAAGCAATGAAATAAACCCTACTTTCACCCTTTCTTCAGTGAAACTTTTAGGGCGAAGGGAAAAGTACAAATTGCAGGAGCTTTTGAATTGGCCAAATTTGGAACGATCACCGGAAAACCGGTCAGGAGCGGGATCTTAGGCTCCCGATAGCAGGGTAATGAGGAGTGCCAGGGGACATGGCATTCATTTAGCGTCTAGTTGACAGAATCCCTGCCTAGCTTCTTGCAAAGCTCCACGAAGTTCAGCGACTGACGGTACAGGTCTTCTGCTGGACTGACATCTCCAGTGGGATTCATCTGCTGCCAGTTCTGTTACGAGATCTTCAGGAAAAGCCCCCGTGAGACCCCCTCTGGACGCGGAATCTAAGTACCAGCCGTTTTCACCAAGCCTCTAATGGTGAGGATGTTTTGCGGCGGCCAGGTACCGGTCCGGCTCCAGAGAAGAGAACCACCAGGCCAATCCCACAATGTGGAGAGGCAGCAGAACAGATACAGTGAAACAGGAAGTAGACCTGGGGATGATATTCGGATCGGAAGTAGGAGCTGTGGAGGATATGCAGACCGGAGATAAATGGAGGTAGGAGCTGTGGAGGAATGCAGACCGAGATAACTGGTGTAGGAGCTGTGGTAGATATTCGGACCGGAGGTAGAGCTGTGGAGGATATCAGACCGGAGATAACTGGAGGTAGGAGCTGTGGTAGATATTCGGACCGGAGGTAGGAGCTGGGGAGGATATGCAGACTGGAGTAACTGGAGGTAGGAGCTTGGTAGATATTCGGCGCGGAGGTAGGAGCTGTGGAGGATATGCAGACCGGAGATAACTGGAGGTAGGAGCTGTGTAAATATTCGGACCGGGAGGTAGGAGTCAGACCAACAGAAACAAACGCTAGAGGCACACAGGAGCTAGGAGTCCAGAGCAAGCACTCTGAACTGGCAGCAAGAGGCCAGCTGCCAGGAGGAGCCTAAATAGGCCCCTGTGACCTCCTCCCTGCTGGGCGTGCCCCGGAAGGGAACGGCTGCAAGCAGGAAAAAGCCTGCCCCGCCCCCGTCCTCGCGTCACTGAGGACGCTGGGCACGTGAGCGGCGTGCGAGCGGGCGGCGCGCGTCATCGGCGCGCTCCCGCTCGCGACCGCCGGAGGAGGACCCGGACCCGCGGCAAGGTAAGTACCTGACAGGCCGGTTGTTCGGGATCCGGTCGGTTGGCAACGGGCATCATTGCACGTGTGTACGACCTTAAGTATAACTAACTCATTAACATCACAAATTATTATATACAGAGAAGGATCAATACCACATCATAACTTGAAATTCTGCAATCTCAGTAGTGTTTTACAGAAACATTTATAATTAGCTCTTCATTCAATCCGTATGGTACTGGCTTCAAATATCCACCTTGCCTCTCTATGGAGGATACATTTGTCCTAATCTAGGGGCTTATTAATTTTTTTCTATGCCCCATGTTTTAAATCACATGCATTGGCATTATGTACTTGTTCAAGATGTCTGGCTACCGCACTTTCTCAATTCTTATTATGATGTTTCGTACATGTTCTAAAATACGGGTACCTAAAGATCTTATTGTCTTCCCTATATAGTACTTTTTGCAGGGGCATTTTAACATATAAATGACCCTTTAGTTTTGCAATTAATAAACTCTTTAATAACATGTTTTTAGGGATTCCCCATATTCAAAAAATATTTTTTTCACATAAAATTACATGCTTTGCAATGTCCGCATTTATATGATCCTTTTGTTTTGCCAATGTCCACTAAGTCTCATTCTGGTCTCTGAAGAAACGGTGCGCTAATTTTTGCCCTATGGTAGGGGCTTTTCTTGCTGTGATTGCGGCAGTTTTTCCTACTCGATCTCCCAGGGTTTTATCAGATTTTAAGATAAACCAATACTTGTGTAAAGTGGATCTTATCCATGTCTAATCATTGTTATATTGTGTTATTAATCTGATCTGATTCTTCCCATCATATTTTTTCACACTGTTAAATAAAAGGTTAGATCTGGCACTATATTTAGCCCTTCTTTTTTCAGCCATTTCTTTGGGTACCTCCTTAGAATAAATCTCTGTTGAAGATCTTTTGCCGCTTTTCAAAGCTTTCCGTATTGGTACAATTTCTTCTAATTGGGAGTGATACTGGGTGCATGCTTTGTGCTTTTAGTAAAGTATTGTCCTGTGGTAGGTTTGTGGTATGTATCTATGCATAATTGATGACCAACTTTCTTTACTAAGAGGTCTAAGAATGGAATTTCCAAATCACTGAACTGAAAAGTAAACTTCAGGTTCCAATCGTTATGGTGTAATTCTTTAATGACACCTGTTTATTCTGTTTGAGAGCCATCCATAAAATGATGATGTTGTCAATATCCTTGGCCAAAGCAGGATATATGATGACGCCCACTCCATTTGGGTACACATTACAACTTCCTGTTCCCACATTCCTAGATATAGGTTTGCGTAGGTCGGCGCACAGGCTGTACCCATGGCTGTCCCGTGGAGTTGCTGGTAAATTTTTATTGAATGTGAAACAATTAGTCAAAATGAGATCCAGGGAGGTGCATAACAAATTTGAATGTTGTTGATATTTAATCCCCTCTTGTGTTAAATATTTTAATATGCATGCCATACCTTTGTCGTGAGGTATAGATGCGTATAAAGCCTCAACATCAATGCTGACAAAATAGTTTGTTTGTTTACTCTAAGTTTGTCAAGTCTTTTACTACTTTCCCTAGAGTCCTTTAAATAAGAAGGCAGAGAGTGCAAAGGTAATAGTAATCAACGTATTTTGAGATGTTATCTGTTGGCTATTAATGCCCGATATTATCGGGTGACCCGGTGGATTTTTAGGATTTTGTGAATTTTAGGAATACAGTATAAACAGGTATTTGAGGATGTTGTATGTTCGATAAGTTAATAACATCCTGATCTACTTCTTTTTTTGCTGTCTCAGATTGTAATTCTTTTGTTTCGGATTTTTCTGACTTATCTTTCCACCCTCCTCTTCTGATTCTAAAAAAATTTTGGTTCTCCCCTTTTATATGCCCTTGAAAACCGTTTCCTAAATTTCTTATTATTGTTTGGTAAATTTGCTTCACTATCTGATGATTTACTAGTTGAGCTGTATTTATCATAAGTGTAATAAATGGCCGGGAGGCCGGGGTACTTACAAGTACACTTTTAGGAGGAGGCAGATAGTCCGGAACATGCAGGACACAGAGGCTGCTGAGAACAGAGGGTTGGATTCTGGAACAAGGTGCTGCTGGGAACTGTAGGCTGGAAGCTGGAACAAGGTGCTGCTGGGAACTGTAGGCGGGAATGCTGGAACAAGGTGCTGCTGGGAACTGTAGGCAGAATGCTGGAACAAGGTGCTGAAGAACTGGAACCAGCAAGGTAGGTCACAGGAGCAGGCAAGGTAGGTAGTCCCAGGAGCGGGGAAGGTAAGTAGTTGGAGCAGGCTGAATACTGGAACAAGGTGCCGAAGAACTGGAACCAGCAAGGTAGGTCACAGGAGCAGGCAAAGTAGGTAGACTCAGGAGGGGAAGGTAAGTAGTTGGAGCAGGCTGAATACTGGAACAAGGTGCTGAAGAACTGGAACCAGCAAGGTAGGTCACAGGAGCAGGCGTTGTGACGCCGTCGTGACGTCATGACGTCTACGACGACGCCCACCCGGAAGTGCAGTGCGGCGCGGGAACGGAGCGGCAGGTAAGTTCGTGACAAAGTTTAAACCCGTCCTTGATTATAATCAGTTGATCTCTTAGGAACTTTTTCTTTTCCTAATTTTTATGTTGCTCTGAAGCTTATGTTTCTATTTTGACTTTGTCATTCATATTTTGGTATTCCTTATTATCTTTCCATTTTTCCAGCTCATTTGTCCTCTTATATACTTCGGCCTCTATTAATGTCATTTGTTTCTGATTCTCACTAATGATTAAGGCCATTAATTTAAAGGCAGCCTCATCCAAAATTTCTTCCCAATTTTTGTTAAAATCTCCCGATAGTCTAGGGACCAAATTAGACCCTGGTTTAACTTTCCATTAACCCTCGAGGAATCATTTTAGCCTGAAGGTATTTTTCTAAACTTTCTATCTCCCACTTTCTCCTTATTACCTTATTTCACTTTCACTTTGTACTTTAAAATTTTATAAATAGATAAACCATTGGAGTCCTCTGATTGGCTTCCTGAAAAGGCTCCTTAATATCTACGGTATGTCCCACTCTATGTCACTAAATTTTTTTAAGCCATCCCTACTGCTTTTGTCTGGAAGGCTCAACACTAATATAACTAATAACAAGAAAAACACAAAAAAAACCGGTCTCCAGGACATACGAAATTATCCAAAATATATATTATTATTGATTTATATAGCGCCAACATCTTCCGTGGTGCTTTACAATTACATAGTCATACATTACATACAGGGTAATACATGTTATACAAAGTTATACATATTACATTTACAAGTAATACATAATATAAGTAAACAGTGTGAGGAGTTTCTTACAGCAATAACGTGATACAATAGGAAAGAGGACCCTGCTCAAAGAGCTTACAGACTAGAGGATATGGGGGTGAGATATTAGGTTGTGGGAATCGGTAGGCTGTAAATAGATTGGCAGTGGAGCATGAAAGGTGGGTTCGATCATATTGGGTAGTAAGGGTGTAATGTTTAGGCCAGGTTATATGCTTGCCTAAAGAGGTGGGGTTTAAGGTTACGTTTGAAGGTGTTAGGGAAGTGGACGGACAGACGGAGGAAGGGAGTTCCAGAGCAGAGGGGCAGCACGAGTAAAGTCCACCAGAGTGGATGAGAGGAGGGGTATCCTTTGCAGAGCGAAGGTTGCGCCTGGGATGGTATTGCTGGATCAGCTCTGAGATATGTGGAGGGGCTATGTTGGATAGTGCTTTATAGGATAAGGTAAGCAGTTTTAACTGGATCCTTTGCGTGATGGGCAACCAGTGGAGGGACTGACAGAAAGGAGAGGCATTAGAGAAGCGAGAAGAGAAATGAATGAGCCGTGCAGCAGAGTTGAGAATGGATTGAAGCGGTGCCAGGCGGTTGTTTGGTAAACCACACAGGAGTATGTTGCAGTTGTCTAGCCGGGATATGATTAGGGCATGGACTAGGATTTTTGTAGCTTCATTCGAGAGGAAGGGTAAATGCGGGAGATGTTTTTGAGTTGGAGCTGACAGGTGTTGGCAAGCAAACTGACATGAGGAGTGAAGGAAAGATCGGAATCTAGCGTTATTCCCAGGCAGCAGGCATGAGGAGATGGGGATATGGGTGTGTTGTTAATATTAATAGTAAGGCTAGGGAGGGGAACAGATTGTGAGGGTGGGAAAAGGACAAGTTCAGTCTTGTCCATGTTTAGTTTAAGGAAGCAGGAGGACATGAAGGCAGAGATGGCACTAAGGCAGTCGGGGACCTGGGATGTCAGTGTAAGGAGATCCGGGGCAGAGATGTAAATTTGGGTATCGTCCACATACAGGTGATACTGGAACCCAAATGAACTAATGAGTTGTCCAAGGCCATGGGTGTAGATGGAGAAAAGAAGAGGACCGAGTACAAAGCCTTGCGAGACCCCCACAGGGAGGGGGCTAGGAGTGGAGCTAATTTCAAAGTGATAAACACTAAAGGTCCTACCAGAGAGATAGGAGGATAGACAAGAAAGTGAAGTGTCCTGGATAGCTAAGGAGGCCAGGATTTGAAGAAGTAGAGGTGATCAACAGTATCAAAAGCAGAGGACAGATCATGAAGAATGAGCAGAGAGTAGTGACCTTTAGATTTAGCACTAAGTAAATCATTGGTCACTTTAGTGAGGGCAGTTTCCTTGGAGTGGTTAGGGTGGAAGCCTGACTGGAGGTGGTCAAAGAGAGAGATGATTAAGCAGGTCAGCATAGACATGTCTTTCCAGTAGTTTGGAAGCAAAAGGTAGAAGGGAGAAAGGCCGGTAGCTGGAAAGAGCAGATGGCTCAAGGGAGGGTTTTTTAGGTATAGGGGATACAACGGCATGTTTAAATATTGAGGGAAAAATACCAGTGGAAAGGGACAAGTTAAAGAGAGAGGTTAGGGCTGGAATGAAGGAAGAGGAGAGCGGTGGAATAAGATGAGAGGGAATGGGGTCGAGGGGGCAGGTGGTGAGATGTGTCCTGGATAGGAGAGATGCAAGACCCTGTTTTGTTATAGTGGTGAAGCTTGTTAGGGGGCAAGTAAAGGGATTAACCAATGAAGGGAGGCTAGACATTGCAGTGGTAGGGGTAGAGATGGAGGGGGTGAACAAGGAAGGGAGGTTGGGCAGAGCAATGGAAGCTGTAGGGAGGAGCTAGGGCACACAGGAAAACCACTTTCGATGTTATGAGGCTATTTCATCAGCCGATAGACAGGGGGTAGACGGAGGAGGTGGCGAACAGAGCAGGGGGTTGAATACCTTGAAGAGCTGTTTGGGGTTATGGGATTGGGAGGATATGAGTGAAGAGAAGTAGTTTTGTTTGGCTAAGGACAAAGCACCTCTGATCCGACAAAGGGCACTTTTAAATTTGAGAAAGTCGATATTTTTGTTACTTTTGCGCCAGCGTTACTCGGCTATATGGTATTGCCTTTTCAACTTTTTAATCTGGTCCATAAGCCACGGTTGTGGGTTCTTGCATCCAAGGCGATGGGTGGATAAGGGAGCAACAGAGTCAAGGGCATTGGAAACAGTGTTATGGTAGTGGACAGCTGCAAGGTTAGGGTCAGAGAAGGAGGGCATAGAGTTAAGTTGTTGGAGAGGGACAGCGTGTGAATGGAGGTCGAGATTACGCAGGTCTCTGCATCTGTACATTTGGTTGTTAGGGGTTTACAGCTGGGACAGATGACAGAAGATTAAATTTGAGAAGATTATGATCGGACAGAGGAAAGGGAGAGTTGGAGAAGTTAGATATGGAGCAGAGACGGGTAAAGACCAGATCCAGTGTGTGCCCATTACAATGGGTCTGGGCAGAGAACCATTGGGTAAGGCCAAGGGAGGAGATAAGAGAGAGAAGTTTAGTGGCAGCCGAGGTGTTGGTATCGATGGGGATATTGAAATTCCCTTACATAATTGAGTGGATATCAGTGGATAGAAAGTGGGACAACCAAGCAGAGAAGTGGTCCTAGAAAGTGGTGGTCAGGCCAGGTGGTCGATAAATAACCGCAATCTGCAGAGGTGTGGGAGAGTAAACACGAGATAGACTCAAGAGATAGACGGGAGAGGGCTGGTAAGGGTGTGATGGGTTTGAAAGTACAGCGCTCAGAGAGAATAAAACAAACTCCCCCACCACATTTATTATCGGGCCTAGTGGTGTGGCTGAAGTGAAGGCAACCATATGAGAGCGCGGCAGGTGAGACAGATTCAGAGGGCGACAGCCATGTTTCGGTAAGATATGAAATATTAGTCTCTAAGCCCTATTAAGTCATGCATGATAATACATGCTGGTGCTATGGGTCGATAAATAGATATATAGAAAACATTTGGCAGGTAGCACAGAGCTGTGTCGTGTTGGGTTTATTTTTGTTACCCCACCCCCAGCAGTTCTGCCCCATGTTGTTTGTAAAAGTGTATAATTTAAAAGGGGCATCCTAAAAGGTATGTTTATGTCATAACCCTCCAACATTATCCTCTAAATAAGTACTCTGAAATATATCTCATTTTCTTCCACTTCTTAACGTCCAACATTCACGTTTAAATAGGTCCAATTCTGAGAAACACATTACACGGAGCTGTGCTAAGGTCAGGGTCACTTCAGAGACATCTTTGAGATTTCTAAATAATGCGAAAATGCCAGATTATTAAAAGTTTATTTTAGGCTGGACATGCTCTTTAAAGGGTGGAGGGTATGCCACTTGTAGCTCTGCCCCATGTTGTTTCTATAAGTGTACATATTATGGGGAAATGTTGGAGGGTATGCACTTTGCTCTCACCTGTTTCTATAAGTGTACATATTATGGGGAAATGTTGGAGGGTATGTCACTTGTATCTCTACACCAGGTTGTTTCTATAAGTGTTCATATTATGGGGAAATGTTGGAGGGTATGCCACTTGTAGCTCTGCCCCATGTTGTTTCTATAAGTTTACCAATTAAAGTGGTACTGTTTGAGGGGATGCATACATGTTCTATAAAACTGATGTAGCAGTAGAGCTGCCTGTGGGAATTTTGCATTAACAAAGGCTCTTTCCCCTTTAAAATGTTAAAATGCATTGCACGGAGCTGTGCTCACAGATCTGGTTCACTTTAATTGCTGCAACTGCAGCTCGGTCCGGTTTTGTTTTTATTATTATACCTTATAGTGATAAGTACAATTCTACTGTGGTTGCCACGTTTCACTTTAAGGCCCAAACCCTTATGAAATTGACCTGTTGCAGTGCTAAGTGCCATTGCATTAAATACTGTACATGCTACACTGAAATCATGGCAGCTAGCATTACAATTCTAAATGTTCATTGCAGCAATGCACACAGAAATATTAATGGTAGCTTGCAGAAATAAACACATAAAAAGTCACAGCCTCTTGCAGAAATAAATATCACAAATATAAAGGGTTAACAGTTTGCTTCCTAAATACACATGAAAGGGTTAACCCCTTCCCCTACTCTGTTTGAGCAGCAAAACAGCTAATATTATTCACTGCTATCTCTGATGATTGGCTGGGAGACACTGACAGGTGGGGACTCTGAGATCAACTGTTACAGCTTAGCATAAGGGGAGTGGAAAACAAACACAAGGAACCTAGTTAGCATGTGCAGAAAGAGTTTTGGGTCCAGGACCACCAGGAAGGGGCAACACTAGACACCAGCAGTGACAACATAGATTGCCAGCAGCCTGAAATGTACTATAAATAATTTCTACACATGCTAACTAGGTACCTTGTGTAAGAAGTGAGGGACAAATTGTTTTACTAAGTCACAGTTATAGAGTCGGTAGAGCTGCCTTTATATTTTGGGTTTCATTCTCCTTTAAAGCAAGTAGCCCATAATCAAGGAGAATGATAAAAACATTCAGAGGTGCTTAAGTGAGACTTGTTTACTTTTTCCACTAGAAGGTACTGAATAAATGTAAACTAGATAGACCAATTAAGATTTTGCACATAAAAACTATAATATACATTTAACACTAAGGCTGCTTATGCATCCAATATCATTTATTCCCATATATACAGATATTAGTACACATTTTTTACATTTAATATATTTACTTTCTGTTACAACTGTAGCTAAAAAATCCTTTTGTTGTTTTTTTTAGTACAAGCCTTATGGTTGACTCTGTAAAGATTTAACCATGATGAGCAATAATTACATAGCAACATTCCTGTGCCGAAAAAGTACTTAAGATATTGAAATTCTGCTAACTTATCCAGCAGGGGGAGCAATGCCCCACAAGAACATATTTGTAAAATAATGAGCTTAGTAAGGAAATCAATAGCCTTAATTTTCTTGTGCAAGTATTAACAACCTACAATGGTGCAATGCTAATTCTACAGTTAACAAGCACATAAATAAAAATAAACAATGTTGCTTAAAATTAATAAACCTAATGTTGCAATTCTAACAAAAAGCGCACAGCATTCTTTTTTTAAAGGACATGTAAACTGGGGCAAATAATTTTTTCACTATTAGTAATAGTAATTAGGATTAAGGATTTAGGATTAATTACCACCAATGTTAAATCTGCTTTTTGTTTTTTTCTCTGACCTTCCTATCCCTTGTTTTTTTAACTCTGGGAATTTTACTTTTTAAAGAGGGTGGGGCACAGCTAGACAGTAAAGAACTGTCAATCACCTAGTCCCACCCCCTCGCTCTATTCTATAAAAGTAAAGCAATTGATTCAGCATTAAAGGAGAACTAAACCCAATTTTATATACTCCAGAATCTGAAAACAAACCCCCTAAAAACACCAAAAAACTATAAAATGCCACTTTGCTAAACTCTGTTAAAGTAAATGTAATGTTTACTTTAAAAGCAAAGAAATGCTTCCTTGCTTTATCTGTCCTGTAAAAGGATTGGCTAGATATTATTAATGGGTGTGACCAACTGTAACAAGTTTGTGTCATAGCTAAGGACTGAGCATGTGCAGAACATAATGGTCGTTGACCAAACTGTGTGATACTAGAATGCTGAGAAGTAAAGCACAAACCATATGTTATTTAGGTAAATTTCCCAGAGCCTGTATCACAATGAGAGGTAAGGCACAGATTACTGGTTTTAAATCATGGTGTTCTGCCTTCTGGTTCAGTGTTGTTCTGTGGCTTTAGTTGCCCTTTAAGACAGGAAAAGGAATAAGCATTGTCTGTTGCTCTGTGCAGATAACACCGAATCCTGCAATTACAATAGCTGCTGTCTGTGTTACTGAAGCCCCAATGTAGCACTGTACCTAAAGAAATCAATTACAAAGCCCCCCCACACACACACATACACGCACATACCTTCACACCATTCACACTCCTACAGCTAAAAGAAAACTTACTTGATTCAAGCAGTTATTACAGCTCCCAGTGCTGCTTACCTTCCCATGGAAAAGCAGTTTTACTTTCACTTTAACACAAAATCACTGGGTGAATGGCTGTAGTGGGGCACAGATCATCTCTACTGCACATGCTCCACACTCTATCTGTGCCTCAGTTTTGGGAGGGGGTGAACACAGAGAGAGGAGACATGCATAATAACTAGGAGTGAGCTGAACAGGATATGAGGAGATCTAGTGACAGAGAGCACTGAGAGCAAAAAGGGATAAAGTTCCTGACAGCGCTAAAAATATAGAAAAGGATAAAGTCAAGTCATTTTTTTCACTTTAGTATCCCTTTAAACATATGTAAGCAAATGAGTAATAAACAGAGAATTATATATATATATATAGATTTGGATTAAAAGTCCTACACTTAAGCACATCCACAATTTTTAAATACATGTCCTTACAAATCAATCCTGATGGCCTGTAACAAATAATAGAATTTGTTATGTATATAACTTTGGTGGGTCTTTGGTGGCATTACCCCTAGAAATACACCTGCATGTTTAGTGGGAGACATGGAAATTAAGGTATTATGGTTGCAGGTGAGATTTAGTGAATACTAAGCAGGGAATGTGTAAGGTATTAACTTATTTCTGCATAGATAGTGATTTATCTTTAATGTTCCAGCTAGCCCCTTAGTAAATCTTACATGTAGATTTTTTTGTATTTCTGTTTTTATTTACTTTACTACAGCAACCTGTGTGACTCTGTATGGGGTTGATAGTTATTTATTCGATAACTATGATTAATAATAAGTGCTTAGGACATTTCAAAAACTATTGCAATTATGATATTCAGCCTCATTTACCGAGAACCGCTGCACACTTCTTTGGAGTTAAAGTCACATTAACGGGTTTGCTAGAACTCCTTCCTTGCTCTGGTTGTGCAGGAATCAGGAAAGACACCTGCACAGCCTAAACTTGTGATTCAATATAATAATACTTTTATGGATGGATTTTAACTCCAGCTCATGGCTGCCATTAAAATCCCGCTGTGAGCAAATCCCTTTTCGGGATTTACCCACAGTGGCAAGCGTGGTATTGAATCACGTTCGGGAGATTTACTCAGAGTGATAGCGGCTTTGGGTAAATTGCCCTGATAATCGTTTGTGATTTGGCATATGTATAAAAGAGGTAGACACATGGAAATGGGTCAGACATACATTATATTAATGTATAAGTGAAAATAGGGCTGTCCAGTCGTTAGGTTGCATTCAAAGGGGGAATCCCATCTTTATTCAGTGCAGATACAAATGAACACACAACGTTTCGGCACTGTGGCCTTTATCAAGTGTTGATAAAGGCCACAGTGCTGAAACGTCGCGTGTAAATTTGTATTTGCACTAAATAAAGATGGGATTCCCCCTTTGAACACAACTTAACGACTGGACAGCCCTATTTTCACTTTTACATTAAGGTATACATGGGGCAGAGAGGAGGCCAACAGTGTCTGGATGTCTAGTAGGTACCCGATTTATTGCATTTGATACATTATATTAAATAAGATTTAAAGTGCACATGGATTAGAATCCTAGGTGTGAACTGCATATACAGTAATCTACTTACCAACAAATCCATAAGCTATATTCAGCCCTTCCTCAAATCCATACGCTACATTCAGCCCTTTCTCAAAGCAATTGAAGTTATTGATGAGTTTGTAACTCCATATTTTTTTATCTTTTCTTTGTTGATGTTGATCACTATCATTATTATGTTATGTAGATTTCTATTGTAATTTTGCATCATGTACAACTGTTGCCTAAATGTATGTTTAGATGACCACAAGTACTGAATGTTAAAAGAGGGTCAGGATAGAAATTGGACATTTTTCTCAGGACTGTACACACAGTCAAACACACAGCTTGTCACCGTCAGTGTACAACTCTTTGCTTGCCATCATCTATCGGCACAGTCTCCACAGGCCATTCCCAGCTTGTTGGCTCTGTGGGAGTAGTTTAAACACATGTGGCCCAAAGTAGATGGCCTTTCCACAATCTGTTGCACAGCTACCATTGTATTCACTCCCTGATGGTTAGAGTCAGGCATATTGTACTTCACCTGGTGGATATAGAAAAGCAGTAAGCATCATCATTGACAGAGACCCATTCTCCAATAAACTCCTTTTTTCACTGAGTTAGAGGCATAGAACCCAAGATGATTTCTTGAATGTGCTCCACTGGATTTCAACTTAGGACCCCATCAAAAAGGAAAGTAACAGTAGTATGCATATTTCATTAACATTTCTAGACAGAGAAAGAGTTAATAGAACAGCAACTTGCAGTACACTAAAAAAACATCAATGACATGCTGATCTAAGGTTATTGGTTGGAAATTTTCTGCTAAGCTGTTAATAATTTGTCATTTTCCTGTGTAAATTATAATTTTATACAGTTGCATGGATTCTCAAATTTCAATTAATTTAAGCAATTTAATTACATTATTTCCACACCATTTTAATGAATAATTAAACTATTTACACGAGTAACTCAATAAAATTACATTTTGTGAGCTGGCAAGTTCATAATAGATGTATAGAAAGTCTTCTAGGGAAAAAAATGCATTAACAATTAAAAAAAGGCACAAAGTAAATGTTATTGAATTAATAAAATTATATTATTATGAGGAACAGAATAAAGTAAAAAGAAACTTGGAAAGTCATATAAGATTTATCATTGAGACATACTGTCACCAAAATGGCTTAATTAGTAATTGAATGCAATTCCTCATTACTAGAAGTCCCCCATGTATAAATTATAGTCACGTTGTTTCTTAAGATGTACTGAATATTTTTTCCTTATTAAAAAAGAAAAAGATAATGTAAAAAATAAAATACGCAAGTTAACTACCCAAGCCCCTCTGTAGTGCTATTTTAATTAACTGTTTATTGTAAGTCTTTCACCTAAAAGTAACCTTGATCCTGTAGACAGAGCACAAAGACCTAATTACAGTGATCCCCCGCTCACCTTTCTATGATCTGTGAAGGAAATATGTGTTTTTAGTTCTAGTTCTTTCCTACTAGTTTTCACAAATCAGCAGAATAGCTGTTTTCTTTGTAACCACAGAGGCATTTTTACCCTTCCAAGGACAGTGTGAGCGTAGCTCTGGGAACAGTCCCTTGTCACCTTGTAGATGGCAAAACTAAACTTAATAAATAATTTATTTACGAATATATCAGCCCTTTGATAAGTTAAATCCCATTCCTTGTCCACCTGTGTATTTTCATTCTTTCCATAAATAGAAACATTAGAGGTTATAAAAGCCATACATCAATCTGATACAGTCCTACAGTACATAAAATTTCCATTTTATATACACTTTAATATTAATATTAGGATCATCAATACAGTTTTGCCTGGTAATCAGAGAAAAGAAAATCACCTTCACCCACCTTCGCCCAGATTGGCCCTGTGCTAAATATACAGTATTAATACCGGTAACCTTGAATTTTACCAGGCATTTTTCCTGATAGTATCTATAATCCTTCTAATTCTATAAAATAATAATATAATAATAAGTTTATAGGTGACTGCATTAAGTTTTTAGGAGCTTACATGGGCATACTTTGAGCTCCAAAGTGCTGGAGAGTGGTCTACAACTGAGTGTGGTGTATGCAATTAATAACTTACCAAGTTTATCTCCTCCAGTGTTGATGCTCCTCAGGCACCTAGTGCTTATGTCATTGAGATTAAATATGTGGTGTAGAGCAGACATGTTCTGGGTGTAGCTAATAACATTGCTGAGTCTTTTTCTCACTTCTAGGAATTGCAGGCAGACAAGATTGTCTCGGAGTGTCTGGCACATATATGGAAGATACTGGAAGATCATTGATGTCATTGGTGAGATCGTCAGTGGCTTCTGCAACATGATACAATTATATATCACATACATTTATTCAGTGTTGTCAGTCCTCCAGTTCACTAACCAATGAGGCTTGGCTAGCACTAGTGTGTGTAGACTGGAGGAAAATAAGAGGGGAAGGATCTGGATAAAGGTAATTTTACAATAGAGGTAAATGTTTGTTTGTCCCTATCTCTTGATCCAATCCAAAATAGCTCATACGCACATCGTAACGCCATACACACATGACTTTTAAATGCAACCAACTTTATTCAAACATGTGATATCACAACAAAAAACTCCATTGCCTTATGCGTTCAAGCTAATCTCTCGCTCTTAGTCATAGACTAAAGGAAACCGGCATGTCCTTATCTCCCCACATATACAGGAAGTTCACTACCCATATATATAAATACCTCTGGTAATGGCATCCCTCCCAACATTAAAAATGCAAAAGAGGGGCAGATGAAAAGGGAAGACGTTGCGTGCGCAGAGATTTTTGGTCACGCCCACTTGGACTTTGGGGGTCCAGGGGTGAGTACCAAGTGGACTTTCTATGGGACTGTGTATGAGACTATGTATTGGACTTTATATAGGACTGTCTGTGGAGCTATGGGGCTGCCTGTGGGAGAAAGTCAACCTTTGGTTTATACACAAGTCAAGCAGTTTTCCTAGCTTATCCGTTAAAAGTAAGCACCTCGGTTTATATTTGGGATGGTTTATACTCTAGTACATACGTTACATGAAATCTATATCTATTATTCACAGGCAGGTGAGAATGCTTATACCCACTTCCCTGTGAATAACACAGGGACACCGGGGAACAGTGCAACCCTTACCTTACCCACACTTGCAGCTCCTTCTCATCTTTCAGACGCGCTTTCCTGACCGACCGCCTATCTTTGGTGCATGCACGCATATAAAAGATAGGCACGCAATCAGGACAGGTGAGAAGGAGTCGCAAGTGGAGTGCCGGTAAGGTAAGTGTTGCAGAGTTCCCCAGGTGTTATATTATTCACAGGGAGATGGGAATACGCATTTTCACCTCCATGTGAATAATAGATAAAGATTTAATTTACTAAAAAAATATGGTGCCCCTTTAATTAGTAATTATTACACAATTAAAGGGAATTTTCACCCCAGAAGGAATTAGTAATGCATGCACATGCGCAGCGCAGTACAAACTTGGTCAGGACCTTTCAGAAGAACAGTGGAGGAGAGTTCCTTCCCTTCATCCCTGGTTTACTTTGACTAGGTAAGTCCCTTACTGCTCTCTGCTGACTCATGTATGGCTTTGTGGGCTTTAGGTATGCTAGCACAGCCTCAAGGCGAGTGAGCAGTGCAGCTGCTGTCATTGTGATGGTTGACTGATGGTTGCAAAATACAGAAGTGCACAGAAGAGAGCATTAAGGGAATGGTAAGAAATCTTGGCTCAGGAGAACTGGGGAGAAAGGTAAGCATTGTGAAATCATGGTTGGGGGGCCCTAAAAAGAAGGGAGTAAGTAAAAAAAGCCTCAGGGATTGTGGGTTGGAAGGGATGGGTAGGTGAGTATAGTTTATAGTGGTGAGGTATAAATAGAACTATTTTGTTACAGCATGATATTCTTCACTAAGTAGCAGTCAGCTTGGATTCATGAGAAATAGATCTTGTCAAACTAAGCTTATTTTTTTTGGAAATGTGAGTAAGGATTTAGATTCTGGCATAGCAGTTTATGTAGTATACTTGGGTTTTAAACTCATATCAAAGAAAAACAGTATGGCACTCAGCACACCGACTATCGTGGATAATTAATAAATAGTAATATGCAATCAGCATCCGATCAATAAATACAATATTGAAACTACATAATTCTTTTCGTTTCTATGGTAATTTATCCCTATACAATGCTTGTGAAGGTTCTCATTCATCAAGGTCATGGCATATCTGTTGAATTCAGTTAGATCAACTGGACTTGAAGTTTAGTTCTTGAAGACGTTTCGCTAGTCATCCGACTGGCTTTCTCAATTCAGAATGACTTGTACAAGAATCTGTTGGTAATTAAGTACCCTGGAAAATCCACAATTAGCATATGACCTGGGCCTTTGCCAAAAGAAGTAGAAGGAAAGAAAAGAACACGAAAACCAACAGTGAAGGGGGAAAGCAAGACAGGAGAAAGAACCTGGTCATCCCATATGTAGCAGGAGTCTCTGAGAAATTAAGAAGAATTTTCAAAAAAAACACCATATCCCTGTCTGCTTTAAATCAAACAACACACTGAGGCAGCAATTGGTACATCTAAAAGACCCAGTACCGACACACCAGAAAAGCGACATCATATATGCAGTGCAGTGAAGAATGCTCTAATTTGTATGTGGGGGAGACTAAACAGCAACTACATCGACGTATGGTCCCGCACAGAAGGGCCAATTCCTCGGGTCAGGACTCAGCTGTGTACCTGCATCTTAAAGGGTAACTGTGGTCCAAAAATGACTTTGGGTAAATTGACAGGAATTGCTTTCCTGAGGATTTTTGCAATTTACTTTCATTATTTACTTTACATGGTTTTGAAGATATTTACATTTCTTTGTGTGATATGGGAGCAGCATCACTAGATCCCCTGCACTTCCTGCTTCCTGCTCTGAAACCATGTGACAGTCACTCACAGTTCCCTGTGTCTCCTCCTCCTTGTGGGCCCCCATGGCCCCTCCCCTTGCAACCCCTTTGGGCCTTTCCCTCAGGGCCGCATCTGTAATGAGGCACACTGAGTCATGTGACTCAGGCGGCACCCCGACAAAGGCAGCACATGAAGGGAAAAAAAACTGTACCTTTAAATGCTTTGATTTGTCCGCCGCGGCCACTAGAAATGGATTTAAGTGCAGCGCGCGTGCGCAAACGGACCGGCGCAAGAAGCTATGTGCTTACTTAGATCTGGTTGGCTGCTTTTAAAGTTCTCGGCTCTCGCGGCTCCCTCCCTGGCCGCACAGCGTACTGTCACGTGGTCATCAGTAGTACTGGTCAGGAGAGGAGAAGTTGCACGGTGGCGGCAAAACTGTGGAGCGAGCAGCCAGACTTTGTGGACAGTGGAGCACGGCAGAGCTGCCAGAGCAGTCACAGTGCCAGCCAGCCAGGAGCCAGCCAGTGCCTTGAGGAGCTGGAGGTCAAGGAGCTGCAGAGCTGCCTGCCAAGTGCCACCTTGCCAATGCCAAGCCGACTGTCTGTCACTGTGTGAGAGTGAGCCTGTGCCTGTCAGCTGTCACTGACACTGTGAAGGAGCCTGATTCGGATTCCTGAATCTGACTGTCTGTGGAGGTGTTAACTAACTGTAAGTAACTATCTGTCCAGATCAGTGGACAGAGATTGATTTCTTAGTTCTCTCTCAGGAGGACTGATTGATGTCTGATGGCGATGGGGTTATTTGGGATAAAAAAAAACACCATCTGGGGGTGGGTGGGGGGGATTTGGGGAGGGAGAGAGAGAGATTGGGCCTAATCTGGCTATAACTGGGAGTATGCTATGGAGTTTTGTTTCTTAGTATTGAAAGATTTTGACCAAAAGGTTAGACTAGTTGGGTTAGTAAGGCCAATGCTGAAAGAGTCTACCTTGACATGGTGGAAGGCTTAGAAATCTTTTGGGTAAAATCTTTTATACTACAGAAAGTATGGCATTTCTATGTATTTGTAACATGTATAGCATAGGCTATAAAACAAGTTAGTTGGGTCCACAAAAACCTGAAAGGAGCAATATGGTAGAGACAACACAAGCTATTTGAGAAAGGGATGTAATATTTCTTTATAGGAATTTACATTATAGCTAATCGACTGACTGAGGGACTGTTTAAATATGTGATTGGAAGCTCGAAATCTTAAAATGTTAGCTACGGCCATTGACAAAACCACACCCACTTCAATTCGGCGGCGGCGCGCGAGGGCGGCATTCTAAAGTTTGGCTCAGGCAGCAAAAACCCTAGAAGTGCCCCTGCTTTCCCTTGCAGCCTCCTGTGGCCCCTCCCACTCATGTGCTCTGTGGCCCGCCCACTCATGGGTCATGTGGTACCTCTCACTTGGGGGGCCTTCCCTTGCAGCCCCCTTGAGCCTTTTCCTTGCAGCCTTTGGTGGCCCCTACCACTCACAGGCTCTGTGGCCCCTCCCACTCATGGGCCCCATGTCCCTCCCACTCACAGGCCCCATGTCCCCTCCCACTCATGGGTCCGGTGGCCCCTCCCCTTGCAGACCCCTTGAGCCTTTCCCTTGCAGCCTCCTGTGGCCCCTCCCACTAATGGGCCCAAATGACTCCTTCCCCTTGTGGGCTTCCCATTACGCCTCCCCCACTTGCACCTCAGACCAACCCCCCCCTTACAGAAAACTGTAAAAGCTGCCTTTTTAGCAGAGAAAGAATCAGCAGTTTTAAACTTTGTCTGATTCTTTCTCTGCTGAAAAGTCTGCTTTTACACAGTCTTCTTTAGGGGGTAGGAGGGTATTGGTCTGAGGTGAGTGAGGGGCCACAGGGGGCTGCAAGGGAAGGGGCCAGGTTGGGTCTGCTAGGGGAGGGGACACAGGGCCCACGAGTGGGAAGGGCCAGTAAGTGGGAGGCATTAAAAAAATCAGTGCTGTGGGCAGTGCTGTTCTCCCCACCCCCTTCCTACCCTTCAGTCATGCACTGAGCATGTGCTAACCGCAGATTAGAGGAGGAAGTAGAATTTCTGACCGCAGAATTAGAACCTCCCACCCCCTAACTTTCTGATCAGATTTCTGATGATTTCTTCATATTTTTGCTGTGCAGCACATAGAGAGGTGGTTGGCTCGTTTTAAAGGTAGGAACCTGGCCTTTCATTTAAAATAAACTTGTTTGGAGACCACAGTTCCCCTTTAAGGAAAAAGGACATATCTTTGGAGATTGTAATGTCAACATTTTGGCAAAGGAACATGACTGGTTCAATACAGGTGTCAAGGAGGCAATTTATGTAAAAATAAAGAAACCAAGCCTAATTAGAGATGGGCGGGGTTCAACACCAACTGTCTACCATGTACAATGCTGTTTTGACACCTTACCCTGGGCAGTTTCGATAACACCCCTCAACACCTTGCATCAGAAGGTCCCTATCACCTGGCTGTCATATGCTATTTGGGACTTTCCAGGTTATTTAATTGCCAACAGATTCTTGTACAAGTCATTCTGAATTGAGAAACCCAGTTGGATGACTAGCGAAACGTCTTCAAGAACTAACTAAAGTCCAGTTCATCTAGCTGAATACCACAGCTATATCCTTATACAATGTTTTTGCTGTCTTAAAACCCTTTTAAATGCTTTTCTCCCTATACACTCTCTCCCAGAATCTTTTCATCAAATCATCTGATTGCTTAAAAATGCTCTCTTTATCTGAGTTATTCCATTTTGATCTTAAGAATTGCCCTACAGGAATACCCTTCATAAGAGAAACCAGATGATGGCTCTTATACCTCAAAAGTGAGTTTACTGCGTTTTATTTCCTTACAGGGACATGCAATATACCACACTAATGGGAAAATAACAGCTAAATTCACACTTACCTTTGTACTAACATGTTAGCTAAGGTTTTGCGCTGCCTGTGCCATGAAATTTTTTTTTACTTTGCGCAGTGCAAAGGATGCAATTTTGCACCAGTTTATGCACTTTTTTTTGGTGCAAAAATGAACATCTTTTCAATTGTGTCTTTAGCCGGGCAAAAGGTCGCAACTTACCGCTAGAGTTTTCACAATGGCAAAGGGGTTACTACATTGCGGAAACAAGTGCAGGTAGGTTGCGAATGCAACATTTATTGCATGTTCCCCATTGTACCTGAATTCACAATTTTTGAAAATACAAAGATATAAAAAGGAAACTTTTTCTTGACTAAATTCCAAAGTAAGATGAATATTTTTCCCATTACTAAGTTTGAATAAAGGTTTTTAGTAGTGTGGCATCCCCCTTCCATAATGTTAAAACATCTGTGACGTATCTTACCCACAGTGCTATATTAGATTCCAATTGTTTTTGCTAATAATTTCTGAAACTTCCTCCGTTACCCACAGGCTCAGGAGAAGGCATGTATACATGGAAGCGCAAGTCACCATTGACGTTTCTCTCACCTGAAAGTTATACCTATCATAAAAAAAAATATTAGACAATATATATTCTAATAGTTTGAGGATAAAGTCTGTTGGAGCCTAAAATTTAGTTACCCTTGACTAAAGACTTTTTTTTACAGGCTTTTAAACCTAGTGCATGGAGACTCGACGAATATAAACCCTCCACATCTAGAGTGGCTAAGATAATTCCTTGGTCAACTTCAATACCATCTAATTTTTGCAGCACATCTTTGGTATCTTGTGCATATGATGGAAGAATATATAGAGTAGTCATAAAGTGAAAACTACATAAATACTAATCTTTGTAGTTCATGTAGTTCTTGTTGATCCAGGGATCCTTTCCAAATGACATTTAGGGTCAGGAAGGATTGTTTTTGCCTTTCTCTAGATCAACTGTTAGGTAGTAATCTGAAAAAGATGGGACTAGAAGGATGTACAGTAAAGATGGCCAAAACTCACTAGCTTTGTTCCTTTTTCGGATTTCCGGACCTCAGTAAAATCCCGAAGATCTAAGAATCCAAAAACAGAAGGAATTTTTGATTATTATCGAATGTTTGAGGCTAATTTCGATAATCTTCAAAATAGCCTTGAATGTTCGATACATGTAACTCTCGAAAATACGATCAGAGACTACTTTTGAGTTTCCGATTGTATTTTCGAGGATTATCGAACGTTCAAGGCTATTTTAGAAAATTATCGAAAATAGCCTTGAACATTCAATAATAATCGAAAATGTGTTCCAAAGTCCCGAAATCCATTTTGGAACCGAGGGGTTCCGTGATGGATCCGGGTCCGAGTCGAACCCGGATCCCATCTCTAATATACAGTATGTCTTTTTTCAGCCTCCAATGCTATGTCACTATGTCATTTATATTATTGTTATTTTGGTTTTGGATTGACAGTTTTTATTAATCACTTTTCTTAATTGCAAATCAAAATTCTATTTTCTTCCTTTTTGCTGGTCTGTGAGTTATAGCCTTTGGTCTTAATGCTTATTATTTTGCATTTTGTACTAATAATGTTTATATTTATGTCAGCAATTATGTAAAACAAGAATATTTTTAGAAACTTTTCTTTTGTGGGTTGAAATGGTTATCTTATTCATGAATTGTTAATATTTCCCAATGCATCTCACATTCCCATCATTAATGGTTCAACAATGTTTGTCTTCAGGCTGAAGCCTTAGACAAGGTATTCTCTGAAGAATATAAGCAACCTTTAACCTTTCTCTTAGGGACTGGAAATATTCTGGCCAGAGAACCTTTAAAGAAAAGTCAGATATTATAGGTTAAATACACTGTTACAAAATACAATTAAGAAAATCTTATTATAGTAATAAACAGCATTTGCCAAGGTCTGCAAAAGACAAAATATGTATATTAATATCTATCTTTTTTATACAATGGGGTTTAAGGATTTTTTTTTTTATTTAACCAAAAGAGAAATGAGTCTGTAAAAATATGTCGTTAGTGCTTTATAATCAGTTGCCTCTAGCATCAAATTTCTTTTTGTAAGTAGGTTTAAATAATAATCCAGAAAATAATAATCAGAACAATATACAGAACTAAATTTGCTTTATATGCAAAACGGTTTATAAATAACAAAAAATTATGCAAAATGGTTGACAGTATATCTACACACACAGACTAAACCTATTTAAACTCTAATACAAAGCAAAAAGTGCATGTAATGGACCAATTCATCATAATTGTAAACTACAAAATGTGGATAGACCCTCACGGACTAGATTCTTTAGGCTGATTATGGGTGAATGGACACTCGGGAGTATGTCAAATTACCTTGTAAGAAGTTTAATGTGGATATAAATTGTTTTCATCCATTTTTCTTGATGCATTGGTCTTGCAGTATCCCATGAGTTTTAGAGAAGGTTGTCCTAAAAATGAAATATGAGTTCATTAACCACCTACCACAACCAGCTTACCACAAACTCTCTGTTTTAATTTGTTTTTGTTTTTTGTTTATCTATTTTTTTTTTTAAAGGTACTATTTTTTTTTTGAGGCAAATTTCCAAAGTTGTTTTTATGCTTCTCCCCCCCCCCACACACACACATTAAAAGTGTCTAAAAAGCCATGTTTACCCCCTGAACAGTAAAATCGATCAATTCATGGCTGCAACTTTTAAACCCAAATAACTATTGATTAATAAACAATATATCCAGGGGGAGAAGGATACTGAATGTCTAGCATTTTGTCCCTAAATTATTTTGTAAACAAAGAACACACTTTGGTGACAAAATACATTTTGTCAACAAAAAAAGAACAGTGGCCCCAAAATACATATTTTGGTGTATGCAATGACATTTAAAAATAATGGAATGATATTTTTTTCTGACAAAAAGTAATTTTGTATATTAAAATGATTCACCCACAGTGCAATTTGTGTACTGAAAACATAAGCTTTGACTACAAAATGCATTTGGTCTACAAACTTTTCTTTTTGTAGGATGTTGATAATCCTTTTTATATACAAAAAGTATTGTTTTACCACCTTGTAAATTTAGTGGACAAATGCATTTTTCATCATTACAATAACACAAACTAATTTTTGGCCAGGCATTGTTTTTTCTGCTGCATTTTATCTGCAAAATTATATTATATTAAATCTTGTAAACAAAACTAGAAAATTTACTAATAATAAATTGCACACTTTTATTTGGTAAGAAACATATTTTTAGTGTAACTAAAAACATATTTCTGCTTCACAAATCATAATCACATTTTTATATTACAAAATGCATTTTGTGCTTGGTGGCAAAATCTATTTACAGTATATAGTATAATTTTTTTGGGGGGAAAACATCACTATATAATTACGTATATATTTTGCTGCTGTCTAATTAAAGGGCATCTTAAGTAGCAAATATATTTCAAAGCCCATTACCCAGGAAGCTATGACATCCTATTTCCACCTATTTGGATGCTCATTAGCAGGGGCAGTGAGCTTTCAAAATTCTGCTTATGCAGGGCTGACTGCTCCCTTCCTGTTTTGTATACTGTGACTATCATCCCTTTTCTTCGCCACCATCTATGCAGGGAACTGGGGACTTTTACCCCTTGCTTGCAGCGGCAATGCGAGCATCGAACTATTTACCAGCAGTGTCAGACTGGTCCACAGGGTTACAGGGGAATCCCACGGTGGGCCCACACCATTCACCAAAGAAAATAGAGAAAACTGTATTTGTATTTAAAGAGATACTCTTTAAATACAAATTCAAAGGGACCGTAATAAATGCATTTTAATAAAAAATAGGAGTCAGTAGGAGAAATATAGACATGTAAATGAATGATCATTGACATATGAAATGTTAAGTGGGCCCCTAAACTTATCCTGGTTGGCCCCTGGTGTCACATTTCATGGTGGGCCCTAGTAGTCCAATCCAACACTGTTCACCAGTGTCTGTGTAGCATTAAACACATAATGAGTGGCTGCAGCTCTGGACAAATTTTCCTGTTTGTTTCCTATATTTAAGGGGAGGAGACATTTAGGCTCATGTGGGCAATGAGTTGTAAGCTTTAACAAGCAGATCTTTGACAGCTCTCCACTGACGATAGCAGACACCCATGGAGGTCGAATTAGGACCCGGCCCATTTTTTGACTATAGTTGCCCTTTAATTTACTGTACATAAAATGCTTTTAACCAATAATACAAGTGCTAAAGCTATTGGCTTCTCTTACTAATCAACTGATTCATTTTATTTCCAAATACATACAGTAAAAAGGAATACAAGCTCATTTCTGAGAAGCTGGTGTCTATAGTTTTTAGAGCAAACTACACCTGGCCTTTTATTAATAAAAAATACATCGTAAAAAAGTAAAAAAAAATAATACATGCAAACTTTTAGGAAGTAGAATTCAAACTTAGAAGAATGCCTTAAAGGGCAAGTTCTCCCTAAATTCTAACCAATATCAAGGCACAGTACCCCAAAACCTTGAATTCACAATACCCTATTCCTGAGTATCAATTCTTAACCATGTACAATGGTTGCCCAAGGCATGGACGGATCCCTTCAAACAAAATCAGATAGTTGGCACACTTTCTGCACTAGGAAACTAGAAAATTGCTGAGAACCTTGTAAATAGAATACTTCCCCTTTTGATCTCTGCATTGAGAGAAATTGGTAAATAGTACGCTTTGTTTAAAGGACAAATATACTGTTTTCCCTACTCCCAATAAATGTACCCAGGGTAAGATCTTACACTGCTGACCTTATCCCTGGGTTTACCTTTACTCACTAGTAAAACTCTTTAGAAGTTAGGATCGCAGACCTGGTCTTACTCCACCACCAACATGGCAAAGGCCATTTTTAGGCATAGGCCATCTAAGAGATAGGGCATCTGTGTTGAACTAGGGCCCCTATTCTTCTCCCTAGCATCTCCCTGTCTGATTTTACTTTCAGTTTCAGACCTGCTCTCCTTGGTCAGCTTTAACTTGCAACATTGTAGTGAGTAGAGAGCCTGAACTCAGCTCCCTCTACTTGGAAACAATGCTGCAAATTAACTGAAGGTGAATGAAGGAGGGGGGAGGATAAGCTCATCTAAAAGGACTGAGGAGGACAGTTCTAAAATGCCAGGTAAAAGCTGCTGCAGACTTTTTACCAGTGGCCCCTGTGACTAGCAGCCATGAGATCCCTATCCCTGCCTCTTTCTTCCTTCCATCCAACTCTCCAATTAGAACTGGTTATAGAGGTAATACTTTGCTGGCACTGGAAGTGGTAATGACAATCCTCTGGGAAAGTGCTGCAACTGAAAGTATTAATGGCAATACTCTGGGAGGGACAGGCCACACTACTGCACTTTTAAGCACAATGGGATTTGGATCTGATCATGCTAGGGCACCAAGATGACTAGAAACGGCCCTGCCAATGGCAAGACTTGCTCTGCAAGAATCTAAGTCCCAGAATTCAGCCCAGGGGTGATGACCTAATGGTTTAGGTCCTTACTCTGGGTTCTTACATTAGTGGTCCTTTAGTCTTAGCACTATGAGAAATGTGTAACACTGCAAAATTTCCCTTTAATCTCAGAGCAATGTTTGAGGCAAGCTGCAGGGTTTGGATTATAGTGATGTATAATAGATTATTTATAATGTTATTATATGTTGCAAAGCACAAATATGTTTTTAATTACATTAAAAATAGGTTTCTTACAAATAAATAATTACTTAATTGTTTTGTCACATGAAATCATTTGTGTAATTTACCATAGATAAATTATGTAGTTTTGCAGACATATAGGGCTATGCAAGAGTCATTATCGCTCTCTGTTGCCGCCAATAGGCAATGCCCTGAACAGATAATGGCTCTCAGTGCATAGCGAATGGGATTTTCCCTTTCCGAAACTTTTATGCCAGCTATCTGCTAGCGTTAAGTTTCTGTCTTAAAGAGCTCTTATCGGCTCAGTACATAGCTTGCGGCAGTTGCGCGACACAGTTTTTGCAGCCACTGCCGTAAGTTATGTCTTAAAGTCCCATTAACTATTGGTACATGGGTTAATGTGACTTTAAAGGGTATGTCCAGCAAAAAAGTAAGTATGTTTCTATGTCGGAGGGTCGGGGATTTCGGCACTGGAGCGGGTAAGTGTCTCGTCCTCTCCTGCAAGATTTACTGAAGAACGGGAGGTAAGAGATAGTGCATTTACCTCCCGTTCTTCAGTAAATCATTTAGAAACATTAGTTGACATTACGGTTTGTAAAGAAAAATTTACTTTGTCTACAAAATGTACAAGGTGATAAAACAAAGTACTTTTTGTTTACAAAATGTGATGAGAAATATCAACATCCTTGCAAAAAGAAAGTTTTGAAGGCCAAATGCATTTTGTAGTCAAAATTAATGTTTTTAGTACACACAATGCATTGTGGGTAAATAAGCATAATATTCATATAAAAAATAATTAATTTTTTGTCATAAAAAACATCATACCATAGACAAAATTATTTTCGTGTCTTTGCAATGTCATTTCACACACCAAAATACAGTATATATTGTGTGCCACTTTTCTTTTTCGCTGAGTAAATTTATGTTCTGTTACCACAGTATGTCTTTTGGTCGACAAAATGTATTTTTTGTTACGAAAGTGTTGCAAAATGATCAAGGGACAAACAGCAGACCATAGTGACTCTGATATATAATAGAACCATTGTTGTATTTTTAGAAAATGTTTTTTACTGATTACTATGGACTTTAGTTTGTTTTGTAAATTCCTGTTTCATGGGCTGGTGAATCACGAAGTTTCTCTGTGGCTATCTGAATGGTTTTTTATCAACATAAAGCTTTACAAGTTCATTAATGTCACATTCTGCTAAATGCTTAGTTTGACACCTTTGTACTGCTCTCCAATCCCAGTGGATGTCTTTAGATATCCAAATCAAATCTGAAGGAGTTCCAAGTATTAGATTAGCAAAGTAATAGAATATTTATCAAGAAACTACAGGCGATCAAATGCTAAATATAAAATGTTTGCAGATTTTACATTTCTAGATTACTTTCTCAGATCCACAGTACCAAAGTTGTAGTGGGATCTGATATGACCCAGCTCTGTTGGCATTGTCCCCCCCCACCCAAGTCTGGTGGGGCTGCAGATAGAGCAGGTAGATATCAATTTCTGAGCTCATTCTGCAACTTTCAAGTTTGAAATCTGAGAAAATGTATGTTTTAGCTCAATAAAAGGCAATCCCGTGTGCTGCAAAAGTTTAAGATAATACAGTATATTTAGTTCTGCTTTAACTTATATCCTGCTTCCAGTAATTGTTTTCTTTATACTGTATGTAATCTATCATTGTACATAACCAGAGATGGGATCCGGGTCCGACACGGAACCCATCGGTCCCGAAATCGAATGATCTGTCCAGATTTCAGGACTTTTTTCTATGATTATCGAATGTTCGAGGATTATCGAAAATAGCCTTGAACGTTCAATAATCCTCGAAAATACAATCGGAAACTCGAAAGTAGTCTCTGATCGTATTTTCGAGGACTATTGAACGTTCAAGGCTATTTTTGAAATTATCGGAAATAGCCTCAAACATTCTATAATAATCAAAAATTTGTTCAGTTTATTCCGAAATCCGGGAATCTGAAAACGGAACGAAACTGGTGAGTTTCGGCCATCTCTACACAAGTTCTTATTGTTAAAATGGTCCTAATTTTGTTCCAATCAATCAGATATTATTTAACACTTCAAAGGTAACATCTGATTGGTTGGGGAAAATTAGCACCATTTTTTACAATAAAGACTTTTATTGAATAACCCTGTCTATGTTTTAAAAGGCATGAAAACAGCTAAAAGAAAGGATGAAATCTATAGACACTATAGGGCTCTTAATCATTAAAAAGTTAAGGCCTTTGGACAGCTTTCATAGAAATGTAAGACTTTATGACACCCTAAACCAAAATCTATAGAAAAATAAAAGATTTTAGCTGCATATAAAGCTAAATATTATTAGATAATGACCTAGCATTGTTTTTGCCTTCTCAGTTGTTTAGTAAGAACTAAAATAGAGAATAATAAAAGTGCACATCCCTCTAAAAATGTTGCAGTACTTTAAGGTTTGAAAGGAAAGTTAATGATCCTACATCCAAAA
This sequence comes from Hymenochirus boettgeri, assembly GCA_019447015.1. Taxonomy (NCBI): domain Eukaryota; kingdom Metazoa; phylum Chordata; class Amphibia; order Anura; family Pipidae; genus Hymenochirus; species Hymenochirus boettgeri. The sequence continues at coordinate 229,819,593 of CM033470.1, read as the reverse complement.
GGAGCGCATAAAGAACCAACAGCAAGAGGTGCTTATTTTATGTGACCGTGATGACCTTTTGGCCATACACATATTAGACCATTTATCATTTCAAATTTCTCTGGAATGGATTACAAATGAAGGAGAAAAAATCTCAATGCTGTTGTCTATAGAATTTATATCATTATAAAATGCAAAGTTGTGTTACAGATAAATAGATTACCCTTTCAAACTGTAAATACAGTAGCAGCCCTGAGAGCAGATCATAACAACACTGCTTACTTTACTACTTCAGTAATGAAATAATTACCTTCTATATGGAGTTGTCAAATTCAAGTGTTCTGCTCCTGCACCGACCTCATATCATTCCAATGTATTTGCTCATCAGTTGGCTAGTGCAGTAGCAACCTATATCTGTATCAGACAGATATGCATTTTATTTAAGGGGAACTATCAGGGTTATCTAATAAAAGTGCTTATTGTTTATAATGGTGCTAATTTTGCCCCAACCAATCATATGTTAGCTTTCAAATGTTAAATAAAACCTGATTGGTTGGGGCAACGTAGCACCATTTTAAACAATAAGAACTTTTATTAAATCTCCCTGTAAGTCTACAGACAACATTGTCCCAATAGAAAGTACACATTCACGAACATACAACAAGCTGTGTCTACCCTCTCCCTGGGGTGGCTGCTGGATGATTTCTGAAATTAACCTGTGAGTACTAGGGGTCAGCTCCCACAATCCACCTACCGTATATACTCGAGTATAAACCGAGGGTAGAAAATATGACCACTATTGCCTTCTGATTCTGTATTGTTTTGAGGCTTTAGTTGCCCTTTAAATGGACTGCAGAATTCCCACACAGTAGTCCCATACAGTAAAAGCAATACTGGATTGGACTATTACTGTAGGGGACTACTGTATGGGAATTCTGTCCATTTAAAGGGCAACTAAAGCCTCATTCCTTGGCACTCCAGATGTTTGGAAACTGCATTAGTAGCTGGTAGTTGTAGTTTCCAAACCTCTGCAGTGGCAAGCACCCTCACCCACCCCCCAGTTCAGTGGATAAGAGGACTTGCCAGTCGTAAATTTGAGTTGCTGGGTGAGAGTAGCCCGAGTGCTGCTGCTTTGACATCATATCCCACCTGGGCCTAGCTTGCTGTGGCCTTGTGCTCAGGGTCACTGTTCCCCCAAGCCTTGCTCAACAAGAATGCTGGGATGTTTCTGATCCCCAATGCAAGATCACCTCTCCTAGGCCTTGTTATGTGATTGCCTCCGGTGTTGCCTTTGGTGTTGAGAGTTGTCAGCAACGGTCTCTGCTAATCCTTGATGTGACCCTCTAGAGCTTTCCCAGCTGACGTCACTTCTTTGGCGCTGGGCAATGACGTCAGCAGGCAGCAAGTGAGCGGCAACGGGATTTAAAAGTAAGTGGCTGAATGACTCGAATATAAACCAAGATCAGGTTTTAAGGCTGATTTTACAGCCTGAAAACCTCGGTTTATACTAGAGTATATACGGTAAGCTTGGTAATACACAGCTGAATATATGCAGTACATGCACATGCTCTGTAGTGCTCAACAGATCGAAACAAACAGCCTTGCTTCCTAGAAACTGACTGAATCATATAACAGCAGTGCAGTGTTTGTGTAAATGCATTTATATGATCCTGTCCATTACAATAATTGCTAAAAGCTAAGCTTCATACCCTTAAAGGGAATTTCCACCCCATAGAAAAACTTCTAATATATCTAATATAAAAAAACCAGCACCACTTAAAACCTAAGTTCCGTTTGGTTTAAATCTTTTAAATATGCTCCCAGACAGAGATCTCATACTTACTAGCTCCGCGATCCACTGCCACGGCTCTGCACTTTACCCACCACTTCCGGGTAAAGCAGTCATTCATGGCTGTGACAGTGATGTCACGTGCAATTGCTTACTGCCATTCCCGGATGAGCCTCCACTGCTGCTGCTCGGGAACAGAAAAAGAAGGGAGAAGCAGCAGTGGAGAGGGAGGAAGTAGCGGTGGATTGGGAACCTGTGTAAGTATGAGACCTCTGTCTGGGAGCATATTTAATAATATTAACCAATTTGGAACGTACGTTTTAAGGGGTGCTGGTTATCATATTAAAAGTTTTTCTAAGGGGTGGACATTCCCTTTAACCCATCAGAGATACTATGTGGAACACTAGTAGATGTAGAATCTTCATCTTTTACTAGGAACAAAATGGAAACAAAAAAAGAGTAAATCTGGGGATTTTAATCCATGACTTTTTAGACTGTGTATTTGTAAAACATATATTTGGCCTGGTGAAACACTACTACAGATGCAAACAAGACCAGCAGATTTACAATCTTAATCAAATGAGCTGAATATTTTGTATTGACTCCAGAAAGTCTGTATGCAGTTCACATTGGCTGATAAATAAAATATTGGTGTGGAGACATCTGTATAGAAAATACTCTGTACATAGAGAGTAAATACTGGGGTCAGGGACGTGGGCTATGGGTTGTACTGGAAACAACATGGAAGCCTTCTTGGTTACAGAACCTAAATCTTACAATGTATAGGGGTTTCGGGGAGAAAAGCTTTCACGCTAGGAGTAAAAAAAAAGTTTAGTTCTCCTTTAAAGGTTATAATGGTAGGTCCAGTTTACTTGAAATAAGGGACTGGTTGTGTTTTTAGAGGTAATTCAGTGTTACTGCTATGAATAAATAAAGTCAGAAAACATTTTTTCCCCTTTTGTGGCAAATTGTACAAGGTTTTGATGTGTTTATAAATATAATGTAAATTACGTAATTTAATATTTTAATACATTAAGATTTAGAAATGTGTTTTTTTGAAGACTGATATTACATTTATATGCTGTTGTGTTTCAGTTGCTGATGAACTAATTTTTTTTTTAAATGTCTACCCTTTGTTGTTACATTGGTTATTCTGAACCTTAAAACACTTTAAATGCCACTTTGTATGTACACAGATCCGAACGCCACTGCCCCCCTGCCATTAGCATAATAACCCTTTTCCGATAAAAATATATGGTATCTGTTGCTTGGTTTTGTGGGTCCTGCTAATGTGAATAGTAACCACTTGTTTAGAGGCACCTGAATAATAACTCCAAGCAGATTAGAAGACAATTTAAGGTTGAACAAAAATAAACAGCAGATGTCAAAAGCTAGTTTACTATGTAATGTTGAATGACAGAAATAACCTTTCTTTTAGCATATTAGTAGCTTCTACTAGCCTGTTTATGTCATTTTCCAAATTACTGGGAAAGGATTTCCCATTTAGGAACAATTACAGCAAGCAGTGTAATAATGGGTGCTTTTCTCATATCTATTAGAACAGTACTTGCTCAGATTTACCTTGGTTTCCTCTTATACTTATTACATCTAGCACAAAGGAGCAATTAGATTCTCATCCCAAAGGGCTTTGTGCATGAATAATCATAATGTGCCAGGTTCCATGCCAGTCTTTTTCTCTCTCTTACTGTGACATCAGGGATACCCCAAGCTGATCACTGACCTATTTTTCCTGCAATATTTTCTTTGATTTTAATTACAACAATTACAGTATCCTGATTATTGGCTTCATCCCCAGGATGTTAATTTGTCTAATCTTATTGTTACGTGAATTACACAGTTTCATTGCCAGGATGATATCCATTTCTTAAAGTGCTGAACCATCGTGGCACTATCTAGCTCTTGTTTGCTGCAGGTCAGATGTAAATGTTGTACAAACATACACAGCCCCCTGAACATAATTCAGATTGTTTTATACCATTCATTCTGTAGGTCTGCCTTTATATTTATGAATTAGATATCTATTTAGTTGATATTACTATTGTAATTACTGTTTTGCATGCAATAAAACTTTATTCATATTTTTTTAAATTTAATTAACAGTATATAAGGATGTTTATGATTATTTTCTCTATTTAATATTGTTTTTAATACTTTTTTGAATGACATTTGTTCTGGAGCATTAAAAAGTGTTATTTATACAATTTTTGTTTCTTTTTCTTTTATATTCAGTAGGAGTGGAACACCCCAACTGGTCATCACTCTAATCTAATTAGGGCTAGTGACAGTCTATTTTGGTGTCTTTTTCTTTCTTGCACCCCATTGTATAACCACTAAAGAACAGAAACATATTAGTAGGGCATTATTAGATGCTACCAGTATACAGTATATAATATGCAAAGCAGTAATAGCAAGGTGACCAATAATATATAGTTTAATATAATCAATAGTAAACATAGAGGAGAAGTAGAACATACTACCTTCTCTGCAATGTTAGGAATAAATTGAGTGGTATTGGTTTTGGGCCCAGGCACTCTCCTTGTGGCTATTAGCCAGTGGATCACAAGGTGCTCTCTCACCAGGTCCTCTACCATGGACATATACTTAGAGTATGGAACAGTGCAATACTCACGAACAGGATGTTAGTAAAATCAGTCCTTTATTTAGCTATTTTGCAAACAAAATTCATGTGAGGGGCACTCTTGAATTTCAGTCAAAAAGTCTTTATTAACTCACATACACAATGTTTCAGGGATCGCTGTGTTTATTAAGTTTTCACCAAATTCACCAAGGAGGATTCTTTCCTCTTTTTATTCTTTTACTTCACAGGATCTTTTCCAAAATAAGACGATATGGAAAGCACAAACATCTCATATGAAGACACCTGATGAAGGGGACATAGCGATCCCTGAAATGTTTTGTATGTGATTTCATAAAGACTTTTTGATTGATATTCAAGAGTGCCCCTCACATGAATTTTGCTTGTGCTTTAGGAATAAATTGACCCCTTGTTCTGTATAGATTCCCTTTCAAGTTGGCATTTGCTACCTTAAATATTGTTGCCCGATAACCATATGTAGTGGAATCTTTTTAGGACAAATTCTACTTTCCAGTTATTCTACAGTAAGGGTTTCATTCCATAAATTCATTATTTTATTTTAATATTACAAAGCATCTACTGTGTATGTTCTGAATCAGCAACATGGATCTGCAAGTCAATCTGAGATAAGTACAAAACAATGGTAACATTTTGTTCTCAGGACTATTACAAAATTCTATGAATGTGAAGGTCAGACAGACTTTGCTTTAACTTTGATAGTGACAGACTATAACATAATCATATAGTTTTTCATATAAAACCAGCCCAGCATTCCTTTTCTGACATTGCCTAGATCTTTGCATTTATGTGCACACCCTGTTATCCTGCGATGAGTGGAAATAAATTATCCATATGCATTTTTAGCTTTATTCATCAGATAATCTCTCCCGCCCCAGGAATAATGAACTATACATTTCATCTGCCATTCTCTACCATTCTGGGTTGAAATGTTAATGTAGGTTTGACATACTTTTCCTTTCACAGCATTGCAAATCTTTTTTTTTTCTTTTCACCTTTTTGTTGCAGATATTACATATGCCAGATTATTGGCAATGCAAATATTCCCTGCAATTTTGTAATGCAGCTAAGGCATGACTGTCAGCTGGACAGGGTACTCAGTGCCAGCATATGAAGCCTTAGAATTTGTGTTGGAAAGCATGCATCCAGGAGAACAGCTGGGACTGGCAGATGGCACAGGAGCATAGAATTTGACAGATGATGAGCCATGGTTGGTTCTTGTATTCTACCCACTCTGCTGTATAGTTTAGGAAGGAAAATGGAAATTTTATTTGTAATTTTTACAGCAAGTTAAATTGCAGTTGCAGATAGTTGCAGTTGCAGATTTTAAATAGATTTGCAACCTTTGACACCACTAAGTATGAATGGAACTGTCATAGCTGACACATTGCAAACCTCTAGCAGTTTTCACATAATCCATTTGATTTAAAGTTATCATGGGTTTAATAGATGCTATTAATAGAAGATATTACTGTGAGTTGCAGGGCACCAATGCACTAGCTAAAAAAATTCCTGCTTTTTAAAGGATGTTACTTTAATTTATCAATTGTCCTGAAATGTACTATGTTTAAATTACAAAAAAGGCCAATATAATGCAAGCGCTATTTCAGATGAACATTTTGTACTTCTAGAGAACTGACACAGAAGAATGGCTTCATTGTCAATGCTCCATTTATTCTCTAAGTTACAGAGATTTTTCCTGATTCATAGTATTCACTTTACTCTTAAATAAAAGAGCTGACCTTCACCAAGTCTCAATGTCTATGGTTCTGCTATTCATCAAGTACAACAGATAATAATAAAGATAATTAATTTACAAGATGGCACAGCTCTGTGTATAAATACATTAAAAATGTGGACAAATAACAAGATTTACTTGCAACTATATTTGTATACATAAAGGACAAAACAAGAATTGTTTGCTATCATGCATTTTGGAGAAGCGAGCGCTGCTATTTAACTGGCCTAATAAAAGTCAGCATCTATTGGGATATTTATAGTTTTTAAAAAGTTTTTCTAAGGGTAACCCATGATCTTTGAAGTCACATGGCTATTGTCATTTCATACTTTATTTTCCAGTAGAAGTTTATTTTCCAGTAGATGGTGCTGGAAAGAATGATAAAATTCAGCTCTTCACCTCTCGCAGTTGCTTAACTAGGAATCACCGGGGCCCCCAGCACTGGGTCCCCTCTTCCTGCTTTATCTACAGGGCTTTCTGGGAGGAGACTGTATCTGTCATAGGGAAAGAAGTGTGACCCCCCTAGCTCCACAGCAGTTGCAGGGTCTACTCCCCTGGAAGTTATGCCCCTAATCTCTCGACTACCCAACTTATATCGTACATAGACACCATTAGAGATGGGGTCCGGGTACAACTCGGACTTGAAAGTAGTTTCTGATTGTATTTTTGAGGGTTATCGAATGTTCAAGGTTATTTTCGATGGCTACCAAAAATAACCCTGAGCATTTGATAACCCTCCATTTTCAGATATTCGGGTTTTCCCCAAGTTCCGTAAATCCGAAAACTGAACGAAACTTCTTCTGTCTGTTCAGAATGAGCCTTACCCATTTGTTTGTTGGTGCGGATCGAAGTTACGGACCACACGGAGTGGCAGATCTTGGGCGGCAGCATCCGGACCACCATATATATTTGGTGAGCCTATAAGTTTATACACTCACCAAATATATATATGCTTTATAATTGCTATATTCATAGTATATGTATACTTAAGTTAGGCAAGATAAGGGATCTATGAGCCTGTTGCTGGCCACTCTGAAGAGAGGGACCTGGGGCAAGGCACCTGGGTCACACAATTCAAGTAATTACACTTAAATGTATTAGGGAACACATTAATCAATTGTATTTTCCTATTTATAGGTCCTATTTGATTTGGGAATGGGAAATTAACAAAATCAACTGTACAAACAGGCATGAAAACACAAATAACTCTATTTTCTTATTTACAAATATTTGTGTATGTCCTGCATAAATTGATACTGTTATGGAATGCTAAACATAAATTCCTAAACCTCACAGAAGACAAGGCAGTAATTCTAGAATCAACAATAGAATCCTAGATCAATCATACACATTATTCTCCTTTTTAATGTTTAAGCTTGATTGGGCTGCGAAGCTAATACCACAATGTCCCTTTGGCAGAGCCAGACCCAACCCACTGATTAAACTGATCTAGGAATGAACAGACCAGCTTATCTGAGTGAGTGGCAACCCAAAGAGTAAGGCACTGTTAATAGTTATCTCCCTATCCTCATCTGCTAAAACTGTAAGAAGCGCAAGGTAGAAATCAGATGCGCTGTTACTGTCCTGCCTTTTCTTAAATTAAGTTTTAGGGTCTTGTTTTCTTTATCCATAAGAGAAAAATAGAAGCATCTACATTTAAGGAATACAATATGTATTCTAGGCCCCCTCAACCTAAGGGATTTTGCTAAGGCTTTTGATACAGTCCCCCGTAGGTGACCTATGTATAAATCAAGGTCAATGGGCTTGGGTTGGCACATTTGCACATGGATAGAAAATTGGTTGATTGATTAGATGTAGAGAGTATTTTTTAATGGGGCTTCATCAAAATTGACTTCTAATGGGTGTGCCATAGGGTTCTGTGTTGGGGCCACTATTTAATCTGTTTATTCATGATTTGGAATTGGGTATTGTCAGCAAGGTCTCTGTGTTTGCGGACGTCACAAAACTTTGGTGACCATTAAAAGCTATAGATGGTGTGTGATTGTTGCAGGAGGATCTAGATAGATGGTCACATTGGGCTGGTAATTGGCAGACAGGATTTAATGTTGATAAATGTAAGATGATGCATTTTGGGCTTAAAAATCCTTGTGCTGCTTATACTTTAAATGGCTCTGTTAAGTGAGTCTATGTTGAAAAAAGGAGTTTTGGTGGATAACAAACTTAAAGGGCATGTCCACCCCCAAAACTATAATCCCCCCCAGTAATGGCCCCATCATGTAGTGTAATAAAATCCTTACCTCACATCCCAGCTCCATATGGTTCTCCTGTAGGCCCCCCCAAAGTCCCAAAAACTGCCCACCAGGAGGATAGCAGAGTCCATATAGGCCTCCGGGAGAAGTTTGGCATGCGTACTGCAGCCCTTCTCCCACTCTTCCTCCCGATTAGGATTCCCTCCCCCTAGCATACAACCCTTTATATATAACATTCCCCCTGTCCCCCCAGCCCCAACCGCTATATTTTTTATTTTAGAAAGTGCCCCAAACATAACTTACCTTCCCTCTTTCCTCCGCCACACTGAACTCCTGGCTGCCACTCAGCCAATCACAGGCGTGACTGCTGGTCCCGCCCCTCTGCTTGCATTTTCTCGCAAGCAGAGGGCCTGGCAGTGCGGCGGAGGAAAGAGGGAAGATAAGTAAAGTTTGGGGCACTTTCTAATAATAAAAATAGAGCGGTTGGGGTTGGGGGGACAGGGGGAATGTTATATAAAAAAATGTTTTCAAGGGTGGACATAACCTTAAAAGGTAGCAAGCAGTACCAGATGGAAACAGCTAGAACCAACAAGATATTGTCTTGTATAAAGAGAGGTATGGATTCAAGGGAGAAAAACATTATTTACACTCTTTACAAAGCACTCGTAAGTCCTTATTTGGAATATGCGGTGCAGTTTGGGAATCCTGTGTACAAAAAGGACATCTTGGAAATGGAAAGAATTCAGAGAAGGGAAACTAAATTAATTAAGGTGCTGAGTGCGCTTGAATATGAAGACATGGATTGGAAGTTACAATTAAGCACACTAGAACAAAGGCGCTTGCATGGGGATATGACATGACCTTTTAAATACATTAAAGGGGATGTCTTGGATAAAAAAAAACTTTTACAGTCATGTAGAGCACCCCCAAAAACCCCATTTTTGCATTTTTTATAATTGCCAAAGATGCCACTGAAAGGAATTATCTGACCCGGTCCATCGCTGCTCCTCCTCTGTTCTGCTGCGCATCTTCCTGGTCGTGGCTGTCAATCAAGGTGCAATATCATGTCACACTCAATTACCAAACAGCCACGACCAGGAAGTGGCTCACTGCTCCTGTTCTTGCTCGAAAGAGGAGCAGGGAGTGGAGTCCAGGGGTTGAGGGCCTGGATCAGGTAAGTTCCTTCAGAGGTATCTTTGTCAATTATAAATAATGCGAAAAATGGGGTTGGGGGTGTGGAGTGCTCTACATTACTGTAAAAAGCTTTTTTTTAATGCTGGACATGCCCTTTAATGGGCCATTCAATAAACTATCAGGGGCATTGTTCACCAATAGAACATGTCAGAGGACACATGGACATCCCTGGAAGAAAAGAAGTTTAGTCTTCAAGTTCGCGAAGGGTTTTTCACTGTGCGAACGGTAAAACTATGGAACTGTCTGATTGCCACTTAGAGTCAGAAAGGGTTTTTCCCCCTTTCCTCTGGATCAACAGTTAGGCAGGAAATGTGGATATTGCTGAGTAGGTTGGACTGGATGGACGTGTGTTTTTATTCAACCTCAAATACTATACTATATCTATTATTAGAACCTAAACCTTACCTAGAGGTTTAGGGCTGCACCCTGGGTACTTTTTATTGGTAAAAAAAAAGGGGGGGGTTATCTGATAATAATTGTCCTATAACACAGTTAGGCAGAATCCAAGTCATTATGCATACATGATTCCCGTTTAGTGGGTAAATCCATGGTAACAATTAGAATACCTTCAAACGCCATTGTTTTATAAAGAAAACCCTGCAATATAACCATCTGCCTCTCCTTCTGTTTACAACTCTGTTCGGCTACAGCTGCCAGCACCACATTTAGACAAACCTGGCAATGGCTGATTTAGTTTATTCCATTGTACAGCTGTGTTTGCTTTTTATTAATTTAATTAGAATGGTGGTTTAAGAAAAGCAATTTAGATAGTTTTATGGTGCAGTCCAAATGTTTTTATTACACATGCATTGTTTTTGTTTTTTTTTAAATCACATTGGACATATGGGGTTCTGGTGGTGATAATTTAACACCAAGTAAAATATAGTAGAAAAAAACCAAAACATAAACAAATACATAGAAAAAAACGAGAATTTGTTAATCAAATTTCAAGTGATGTTGTGGTTATCTATAAAAGGCCCTGTCAGACTTAATGATACTATAAAATCTAATATTTATATTTCACAGCCTATACAAATTAATTTTCACATCACCTACAGGACACTATCCTGTGTTTAAATTCCCTTTGCCTAGGTGAAGGTAGGGCTCATTTATACCTGCTATCCACATATGTACCTATATTATGGATTCCTTGGAAAAAAATCTAGACAAACTGACCACAAATCAATAGCAAATCCATTCATTACCTACTGTGATTTATGATTGTCAAATCCAAATTATTCATACTAAATTAACTGTAATACAGGTTTTTAGTTATTTTTACCAGGATAGGACCTTTGTGTTAACATGCATAGTCAGCAGTTTTCCCATATGGTGTATGCTTTGTAAAAACAAGTCAAACAGAACCCAAATATGGACCGTTTAATTAATTTTGCTCCTGCTTTCAGTATTGTACAAATGTATGATTAAAACTTGAACTGAAAAGGATATACAGATATATCTATATATATCTATAAAGTAGTAGATGATGCCGCACTCCTATTAAACAGAGCGTTAGGTGCGGGTGTTCGGCGGGACCATAGCCAACAGGTCCCTAATATGTATGAATAATATAATACACCGCACTCACAGTTCATGCAATGATCCTTTATTATGTGGCTCGCTGTATATCCAGGCGACGTTTCGGGAACAGCATGTCCCCTTTATCAAGCCCACAGCGTCACGGCCATGCCATAATACAAAAAACAGTTCATAACACACTTCAATAGTACTTCCTATATATACTCTCCTCCCAGGTGGAGGGGCGGATACACCTGGGAGGAGAGTATATATAGGAAGTACTATTAGGGACAATTTTTGTGTAGTTCCCTTTGTACCTGTGACTCTTGTACATCGATTTGCAAACTGCAAATGAATTTGGGTTCCTTATTTTCTTTATCATTATCATGCCCCAACTGTCCACATTTATGTTTAGCATGTACAAGTGCCTGTTGTAGTACTTTTTCTGGGTACCCCCGCTGTGCAAATCTAGCTTTCATCTCATTCAGCTGAAACAATCTAGCAGTAGGGTCAGAGTTATTTCTGATCACCCGGCAAAATTGGGAGATGGGTAGGGACTTTTTTGTTGTTTTTCACTGTTGCTTTTTTGACTCCGCCCACAGGAAATGAGTCATGGGGGGCGTAACACTTTTCCTCTATAAGAGGTTTTGCCACTGTAACTGTGTGTATGCTTGATAAAGGTCCAAGACCAGGGACCGAAATGTTGCCATTTGATGTGATGTGAATAAACCCACCTTTTTTGTGTAAGACCAAGGGGTGCCCCGATCTATTATTTTTACTATATTATTGGATCTGTTGGGAGCACCCTGGCAGTTGTACCTTGAGTGTGAGTGCCAGTCCTTGTCCATATATATATATATATATATATATATATATATATATATATATATATATACAGATACTATGGAAATCGAGATAATATTCATGGATATACTGCTATATACATTGGACTGTACACATATTATCCTTTGGGCTATTGAACTACATGGTCGGACCTTGAGACTACATAACCCTGATTGATCTATATGTGTCAGTGTGCACATACATGACTTTATAACAGGGCCGGAGATAGATGACATTCGTAGTTGAGAAAGCTCCCAGGAAGTAGGAAGAGCGAAACGCGTCCTACTCGACTGCCCGTTTTTAAGCCCTCTGTCTCTTACATTGCTGTCTGTACCTTTGCACTTTTACATGCAAGTTACTAGGACCGTGTGACTTTGTGATACGACGATAAGGTATAGTTACACACTGTGATGTCCACTGTATAGTGACTGCATATGTAATCTATTATGTATGTTTGAGGCAGAATGCAGATGTTTTTAATCTTCGTATCCCTTCTTATATTAAAGGATTATAATATTTTTCTAAGATAAAGGGGAACTGTGGTCTCCAAACAAGTTGAGTTTACGTGAAAGCCATACTTTAGTTTACATGGCCATACTATAGTTTACATGGCCATACTTTAAAATGAGCCATCAACCACCTCTCTACGTGCTCCACAGCCCAAGATATGACTGACCAGAAAGTTAATGTGTGGGAGGCTGACATGTGACATTCCTAAGGCTTCTCCTGCACAGTGCTGCCAGCGAGCACAGCCTCAGACTCCCTCAGTGAGTTCCTCCTCCTCTCTGCTAAAGTCCTGACAGAGAAGGTAAGGGAATCTACAGCCCTACTCTCCCACTATGTTAAAACAGCCTTTTCAGTGAGTTCTCACTGTTCTCACTTTGCCTGAAAAGGCTGTTTCCACAGAGTTTTCTGTAGGGGGTGGGTGGGGGTGTCTGAGTGACCCACGGCACCCGCGAGTGGGCAGGGATTGTGCATCTGCAAATGGGTGGGGCTCATGCACCCACGAGTAGGCAGGGCATAGGCACCCACAGGTGGATGGGGCTTAAGCACCCACAAGTGGGTGGGCCACATGGGGCTGTAAGAGAATGGGCCAAGGGGGGCCTGCAACTGGAGGAACCATGGGGTCCATGAGTGGGAGGGACCAGGGGGACTGCAAAGGGGAGGAGGAGACACAGGGCAGATTGACAGACATGGTTTCAGAGCAGGAAGTGCAGGGAACCTGGTGATGCTGCTGCCATATCACACACAAAAATGTAAATATCTTCAAAACTATGCAAAATAAACATGCAATTCCTATCAATTTACCAAAAGTCATTTTTGGACCACAGTTCCCCTTTAGTGTTGCAGTTTGGCTTGCTTTTTGTATTTGCTATTTAATAACTTTTAACCTGCCCATTCAGCATTTTGTCTGTGTATAAATAAATATTTCTGAAATACTAACTTCTTGTTTGTAGAGACCGTTATGGTGTTGCCCTTGACCCTGCGTCTGGGTTGATCCAGTTACTCAGTAGAGATCTGAGCATGTTTGACCCATCCAAAAGCCAATCAATAGAAATTTCTGTTGGGTACATTCCAAGGAAGTGTGGGAAGAAGAAGCACCGTTTCAGAAACAGAAAAGGAAGCTCAATACTGGCCATTGCAGGGCATAGCAAAGGGTATGAAATCAACTGATTTTGTAAAAGTAGAAGAGAATATATAGCATACTATAACTAGGTATGTGTAAAATAAACAAAGAATTAAAAAATAACTATATTTTCCACTGAACTTTCCCTTTAATGATGTCTCAAACAGTCTGTTATGGTGCTTCCCCAGACAGACCAATACTCTAGAAAAAAAAACTTTATTGTATGTGTTCACATTGGAGTTAATTTATACTACTAAATATCACATAGCAAGTAGCCAGTCACTGCAGCAGCATAATAGTTACCTAAATCACCAATGAGGTGGAGAATGTTTTTTTTTAATAAAGAGGCAGTATGTGATTAGGTGGTGTGGCCAACTACTAAGAGTACAAAGAAAATAGAAGATGGGTAATTCCAGCCCTTTAAGTTTCAGCATCAGAAATGATATGTAATTAAATGTAATTTACTGGAGTAGTATCTTCCACTACATAGGTGGATAATTTTAAGGGGAGGAATGCCTTTAGATAAAGAGTTGAATGTTTAGGTTTAGCTCTCCTGTGTGATGTTCGTTCTAAAATCTGACTGTTGATAATAAGGTTTTGACTGTCACGAGAGTTTTGACCTTCACCAGAGAGAGTTTGAAGCATTGACAATATTTCATTCTACATCCAGAGTTTTTCTTCTTGCTGCAGTTGCGTTGATGTTGCTTCAACTGGGAATATTCGTTTGCATGCTGGTGCATATTGACATTCGCTGCTCCATGATGATGCTAAACTCCAAACCACTGCCGTCTTCTATGACCTGTTGCTTAACCTGGACTTTTAAATATGTGCTTTCTGCCTCAACCTCTTGCCTGAATAAATGTCTTCTGAACCTGTTCTGCATGTCTGGACCATTCTGCCTGATCAACCATTGCTGAACCAGCGGTGCTTGTCAAAACCTTTGTACTGTCGTTCACTATTCTCTATATGTATACTTTTCATGTCTCCTCTGTTCTAGGGATTCCTTCCTTCGTCTCTGGTTAAATTTCTTCTTTTATTTTCTGGGGCCTCATTCTGGTGACTGCCTCACCATGCAACATCCTCACCATCAGAGGACCCTGCAGTCAATTAAACTCTATACCCAAGGAGGGGTTCAGTTTGTGACCTGTCACTCTTTAATGATCATCAGTGAATCATTTATTACAATTTTCGCTGTATATGATTTTATTGCAATGTCTCTATAGAGGGTTTATTGTGAAATATGTAGGGTTAGGTCAATTTAAACTTCATTAATTATACAATATAGATTAAAATAAAACATTTGAAATCAGCAACAGTGGAAAATGCCATAAATTGCCACAATTTCACTGATTTCAATTATCGGTTAGTTAGTTTACAAGGTTACCTACTCACTATTTCCTGTTAAATAAACTGAATAGTATGGGGGGAGTAAAGGGCCACCCGAGTCTAAACAAATAATTTTCAGTTATGACTATTGGCAGTTTGTTTGGGACACTAAGAAAGGACAAGGGTGGATTCTATGTGGATTATAGTGAGATACACTTTCCCTTCCTGGGGGCTGCATATTCCTGGCAGTTGCAGTATCTAATGTTGACTGGGGTCGTACCCCTGTATAAGAAAGACCAAGAGTGTTGGTATCTTTGGCAAACATGTTCTGACATAATCACATCACAAGTATTTTTTTTTTACAGAGACACATTAAATAACCTATAAGTGTAAACAAATGTACAACTTAAAATTGAAGTTTGCCTCGATCTGATACTCTTCAGTATAAACTGCATACCATAAAACTGCTTATCTAGTCAGTTCATAAACTTTATTGCTGAGACACAATGCTTTTTTAAATAGCAGTTTACTTTAAATATCAATATTCTAGGAAATAACATAACATTCCTTTCAGCTCATTACACTTTCAAATATTGGTACTAGCAAATAAAATGTATGTTTAGCAAACAATATAGGATCACATGAAAAGATGAAGATAATAAATAGATTGCTACATGGGTGAAAGAGTAAGAGAAATGTTTGTGTTCCAACAGATAAGAAAACATTGGCATCTTTCAACCTCATAATCTTCACCGTCAAAATAAAAACCTAACTTAAGACTTTTTAAAGTGAAATACTGGATTATCCGTTGATTTGAGAAAGGCAGTCAGATGACAAAGGCATAAAATAAAAACAAAATACAGGCAACGGGAAAAAACAAGACACGGAGATAAATTGACTGGAAAGAAAGGAGACAGAAAGACAAATACTTTTAATCTTTGTGTTTATTTTTTATAGAAGCTTAATGAAATGAACCCTTAAGGGGAAATACACTGAAAACCAATATTGGTTCTCCGTTATATGCTGATAACGCCTCTTGATGCATTGCAAGTGCTATTAAGGTTTTCAACACTTTTAAGCCAATAGCTGGTGTTATAAAGTGCTGAAATAATGTGCCTCTTTTACACAGTTCACCCCCTAAAAACACATTGAGTAATCACCCCCCAACACCCCATCAACTGCTTGCTTATAAAATGACCCATCATCAATATCTTACATTTTTGCCTGCCTTTACATTTATGTCCTATTAATAAATCTACCACTGGAAACAGGCCAGCAAACAAGCAACTGAATGACTCAGTGCCTTGTGCCATAATAAGTTTGCCCAATACAAAAATGTTTACTCAAAGATTAATCACCCCAACCCTATTTTCACAATACTCCCGAGTCTAGATATCGTAACTTGTGGGTATTGCAGAAATGGGGGTTGGGGTGATTACTCTATGTGTAAATGTTTTTGTAGGGGGTGAACAAGCCCTTTAAATGGAATAACTTGTTATGGCACAGATAAGTAATTTTTGCACTAGTAGATTTATAAATGGAAAACAGGCAAAAATGTAAAATCTTGATGACTGGTGGATTTACGAGCAGCAATTGATTTTAAAACCAGTGGGTGTTTCTAATCCATTCTCTTGTTGTAGTAAAGGAAGAACATTTAGAGTTATATGCAAAGTTAAACATGTTCCGTAATGTTTTCCAATTGTACTGCACCACGGTTATTTAGAAAACAAAGTGATTCATTGTTTTAATCAGCACCTTCTGCGCTAAGTCAGATTTTTTTAGCCTGAACCTCCAATGCTCCATTACTGTGCAGCAGTAAAGGGAATGTTGCCAGAAACCCTCTTGTGAGTACAACATAGACAATGATAACCTCTAACTACCTGGAGCAATTACAATTGGAATTTTCTATTATCTGACTTGTGCTTCGGCAATTCCAAATGTTTTTTTTAGCTTTTTAACTTATATTTTTCATTAGATAGTCACCAACCCCACACCAACTGGTTAAGCCTTAAACTATTTCTAAACATTAATATATTAGGATTTTATTTACATAAAATTTATTTATATTAAAATATATATTTATATTTTACCTGTGCTTACCAATGTCGTTGTTACAATTGATGCTAATGTGGTCTTGTGATGTTATCAAGCTCCAAGCTTTAGCAATATCTCACTTAGAAACTTGATTACAACAACGCATTTTCTTTATAAATAATGCACAAATGTACAAAACGATATAACAGTGACACTGTTCTCAAATGAGGGCAAGTACAAGGGCAGTGATGTTGCTACAGAACTAAATGTTCTTATATGGATTTGGATCTGTGCTCCCTACATTCCCCTTTGTGTCTGGACCTGGATACAATTGCACCCCAAAACTTATCTAAAATGGAAGATTCGCACACAAATAGTTGATACTTTCAGCTGGATATGCATACTGTAATCACCACAAATAACATTGGAATTTGTTTGTTTTATAAGACAAATTACATATGTATTTACCTATCAATCTCCCTGTTTTTTAAGGGCTGGAACACACAGGCAGATTTTTTTGACCTGGCCCACCAGTCGCTGATATCGACTGGTCAGGTGGGCCGAGATAGCCTTGATTTACCATCATGTCCATTCATCCCTTTGTCCGATTTGGGTAAACAGGCAAGAATTGCAATTTGCAATACAAGTTAAAACATTTTCTAGCCTTAATGAAAACTCAACTTTGAACTATGTGTAAAATTTTAAAATTGTATAATAACTAATAGCAAAAAATATCTTTAGAAGCAGTATATGCAATAGCAAAGACTGGTAAAATATCTGGAAATCTGGGACTGGTAAAATGAATGGCAAGCTAAGGATGGTGGAGTGGATATTAAGCTAGAAATGGTGAACTGGTTGGCAAACTAATGAAATGGCTGTCAAACAGACTAATAAATAAGGTGTCTAACTGAAACTAGTGAACAGGCTATTAAACAAAATCCGACAAATTGGCTGGAAAAAAATTTGTTTTGCAACTGGTCCATCATTGTCCTCACCAAATTTTTGTGAGAATCCTTTTGCAACTAACCTTACCTTGTACCTACAGACGTGCATGTTAACTAGAGATGGTCGTACCATTGAAAGTTCGGTCCGTTTTCGAACTTTCGAACTATTGTAAAAGTTCGAAAGTTCGAAAGTTCGAAAACGGACCCATTAAAGTCTATGGGAGGCAAATAGTTCGAAAAGTTCGAGTCAAATACAACTAAAATATTAATGGTAACTTAATGTAAATGGCTGTGGGACCTGGGAAATGGTCTGGGGAGCACGTTCCAATATCCAGGACTTAAGTTAAATCGATTTTACTCTCACACGCGCTACTTTCGAGCTTTCGCGTTCGAACGTTCGAGGTAACATGGACATTTTACTCGCAGATTCGATGCTCGCCTATAGGCTTTAATGGAGACTTTACTCGCAGATTCGATGTTCGCGCCTAGATACCATGTACATTTTACTAGCGGATTCGAACGTTCGAACATTCGATAAATCATCGAAAGTCTGGGAAATATCGAAAGTCCGCGCCCGAGATAGTTCGAGAAGTCCGGGTCCGTTCGAACTCGAACAGTTCGGCTCGAACTTGGGGTCGAGTTCGAGTTCTATGCCATCCCTAATGTTAACCTTAAGGGAGCTCTGAAAGTGTACATGTTTGGAGTTTATCAAGTGATCTCATCTCTTCATCAGCTGCTTTACTCCACATCTGTTTCTCATGAGTGGGAAGTTTTTGTATTTATTCCCATGAACCTGGCTCACTCTGAATAGCTGTGTGAGCCATTAAAGACAAGCGTTTAGCTGGAATACCTTTATTGCTCCTTGTTTTCAAACTGTTGTCACTTATGACTCAGGTTCAGTATTCAAATTATCTGCATCAGTTTCTATTTCTGCATCTTGATTTTGTTGTGTCTCAAAAGTAAATTTTTTATGAGTATGAACAGTTTGCGCTGGTTCTTTGAATTTTAAAGACACAGAACTTTCAACAATAATCACACTTCTGCTTATTGTAACCTTGTTTGTGCCTTTATATAGGATTCTGCAGCCCTTTTGTGACTCACTGTAGCCTACAAGTACAGCTTCATTTGCACAGGCATCCCATTTTGTGCATTTTTACTTTGGGATGTGCACAGCTTTACTTCCAAAAATTTTAATACAGTATGTCTTAAAGGGTATCTCCACTGATAAAAGTCACCTGGGTTGTAAGAATAGATATGTGTAAAGTGGATATGTACCTGCAGTATCCTGTGTCTTTCAGCAGTAGTTTAGAAGAAATCCAATGAGTTTCCCCCAGAACGCTGTGGATGGTGCAGGTCCGCCCACTTTTCGTGACTGCCTGTATGGGAAATGTCCGACACGCGTTTTCCTTTAGTGCATGCGCAGAACGTGCACACACACACACACACACATCCCCTATGAAATCAATAATTGATCAATTTTTCAACCATCCCTCTCAGAGTTAGACACAAAAAAAATCTTTATTAAAAACAACAAAGTTCGCCCTACTTACAGTAGTGTGGGAAGAGGGTTTTAACTTTTTCTCCCCTGTCTCTCTCTGCATGATCAGCTGTAAAAATGAACTTAGAGAGTCAGGGAGGAAAGGATTTCTTACTGCAGTCAAGTGGGTGTGTCTGCTACCATGATGATGCACATTGAGTGACAGCACTCTCAGCACAGGGGAAGACACACCCCCAGGAACCTGCACAACTTTCCCATGCTACTGCAATCAAACGAAAGGAAATTCTGGGGGAAAAAAGGTAGGGGGAGGGTTGGGGGATGGTGTACTTTAAAATAAACCAAAAAAAAAAATGCTTTTTCCTCAGTGGAGATACCCTTTAAATCAGGCAGTCATGACAATTTAAAGGGTACCAATATGTGGTTGGCAAATCAGCATCAAAAAGCATACACCTTGCTTGTTTGGTTCAATCTATTTGCAACTTCATTTTGTTCTAGGTTATATGGTACAAAATTCCATGTTTTCTGAGAATTGCTTGTGTTATGACACTAGTATATTCAGTACCATTATCTGTACTTAGTACTCTGGGCATCCAGAGCCCTGATTTTAGCTTTCCTAAAGTTAAAAGTTTTTGTATACCCAGTACACTGGCTTTTTTGGAACCTGTATTAAATGACACTATATCATGATCACTATTCCCTAAGCTTACAATTACCTTCATCTCCAAAATGAGCTCAGGGTTATTAGATATCACCAGATCCAAAAATGCATTCTGTCTAGTCTGAACTATTGTGAAAGAAAATGCTCATTTAGAAAATTTGAGAACTTGATACCTTTTGAGGAGCTGGCAGTTCCCTTACTCCCATCTATGTCAGGGTAATTGAAATCCCCCATAACCAGAACATGCCTTTGCCAACTGCATATGGATTAATTTCTACCTCCTTACTGGCATTTGGCAGTCCCTTGCCGTCTTCTCCCCCAAAACAGCTGCATTATCAGCACCATCACCACCCTGTGTTACAGACCATGTGACTGTAGCACAGAGACTGGCCAAAGTTTGAGAAAGAGTAATATATACCACCGCTTTTCTATAACAAATAAAAAACTGGACACACCAGTAGGGAACCATTTTAACAGCCCTCACCACTGCATAAACCATCTAAGAATCTTGGTCCTGAAGGGCTAGGCCTCACTGCTGCGTTTTTTAATGCGCTTGCGGGTTTTTTCAGATCATTGAAACCATAGCAACGCACCTAAAACACGTGTTTTGCGTTTTGATTTGCGTTCCGCATTTTTAATCGCAATCGCATGCGTTTTCCCATACCTAATGAAGAATATGCATGCGTAAACTCAATGAAATCGCACATGAAATCGCATGTGATTCTGTGTGTGATTGCATTTGCGGCACAGTGTGGGAACTTTAAACCAGAGAATGAAAGGAAGGTATGGGAGTACAAATTAATGAAAACTTTATAACTCTCTGGAGAAGGGACTGAACCTGGGCCTGGATTTATGGCAAACTATATAGATTAAGAACTGCCAGCACCAAGCCAGAAATACAAACATCTGTAGAGACATTGGGACAGTTAATTACATGGAATTCCTTTCACTTCACACTTCAGTAACTTACCACTATTTATATCAGCCACTTTGATCCACAGTATCTTGTACCTTATCTGTTTGTCCCTTGCAGGCCCCTTTATATGACTTTGTTAACACCTTCCACACAGATATTCCTTTTTTTCTGGTTATTTGATCTATGAGCTGAATGTTGTATAAATATCAGAGAGCACCACAGCTTCATTGTATTCAGCTTGAAAAAGGAACTGAATATTCGGAAAGCTTGCTATGACTATCTTAGTAATCCAATAAAGGTATCACCTTTATACCACTTTAGTTATTTATTATTTTAAAAGGTTTACCCTGTAAAGACCATGTCACCCTGTGCTACAGACCATATGACCCTGTTACAGACCACGTGACCCTGTGCTACAGACCATGTAACAGGGTCACATGTTAACATGGTGCCTGAGGCAAACAAACGTTCAAGGTCGGCCTCGGGATCTTTCGGAAATGCACAAAATTTCCAATTGGCAGCAGCCGTCTACCTGTACTTAAAGTACAGGGTATCTGCCACGGATGAACGAAATCTGCAGTCCCGAGCATTCTCCAAATGCTTTACACTACAGTGAGAAGTGTGATCTTTAGAAAATGAGAGATTTTGCCTGTCATATTTTAAAGGAGAACTAAACTTACATTTTTTAAAACCTAATATGAAAGTTTTTCTCACCAGAACACCTATACATTGTAAGATTCTTCTCTGGTACGTTGCATTTAATATATGTGAGAAATAGATTCTGTAAATAAGAAGGCTTCCATGTTGTTGCCAGTACAACCTACAGCCCATGAAGTCATCAAAGAACCACTCCCCCTGACCCCAGTATTCACTGTCTTTATGCACAGAGTGTTTTCTATACACCAATCTGGAAATCACTGAAAAGACTTTGAAAGCTGCTTGTTACCATAATTTATTAACCAGTCAGTATGAGTTGCTGGTAAATAAACTGCAGGGTAACAAGCAGCTTTCAAAGACTTATCAGGGACTTCCATATACCATTTTTTTGTGTAATGTATCTGGGTACTCTGCTTGTTCAGTGGTGGCGCAATGGGTAAGGTAACAGGTTTAAAAATACTTAATTCAGAAGGTCATGAGTTCAATACCCCAAACTTCTCCTTTTTTTTGTTTCTATTATGTCCCAAGCAAAAGATGAAGCTCCTAAATGTACCTAAGGGCACAGCCACACTGCACGGAATCGTGTGCGGTTTCATTGCATTTGCGGATGCGTTTTTTCAATAGATATAAAAAATGCATGCGATTGCGATAAAAATGCGGAACGCAAATCGCAGGTTCTATTCCCCAGACTTATTTTTATTTTTTTTATTTTTTCTGAAATGTTATTATTCTGTTTGTTACGTCAATGCTATCTATGAAATACACTGCAAAGATACTTTTATTTTTGAATGAAATGTAAAGGATTATATCATTGTTAGGACAGGAGCATTGAATGTGTTTGAAAACAAAAAACTGAAATCCCTGTTCTGTGTCAGGGAGAGGGAGGATCTCTGTGCTGTACTGTGATTGGCTATCAACTTCTAGGAAGCAAGACTGCAACTTCCTTGTTTTGATCTGTTGAGCACTACAGAGCATGTACCTGTACACAGACACTTAGCTGGGGGCTTACCCAGCTAAGGTGAATTGTGGGAGCTGACCCCTATTACTCACAGGTTATATTCATAAATCACAGCTTGTTGTATGTTTGTGTATGTGCTCTGTCTATTGGGACAATTTTGTCTGGAGACTTTATTTCTCCTTTTAAAGATTGTGCATGTGTGTACCCATCTTAAAACTCACAGCAAACCCAGATAGATGAATTATGGGATATCACCCCTAGTACCTACAGGTTAAAGGGCATCTATAGTGGGAAAATGAACTTTTTTTTCTTTCTTTCCATGTGTTCTATAATTCCCCACAACCCCCAGAGTGTCTTCACTTTTTTCAGATTCCCAAATTCCCCTTCACTTTTTTCAGATTCTAACACCAGTTAGAAGAATATATGATTGCATTCCTGTACTCCTACTTGGACTGTCAATCAAATCCCTGTGACGTGATCCCCCCTCCCTGCTCTGTAATAAACATAGAAATACGAGCATTAAGCTAGGTACACACAGTACAAATTTCTGAAAGATGACAGACAGGATCTGCAAGATCCTGTCTGCCATCTTTCAAAGATCTGCATACACACAGTCCCGAGCGCTCTCCCTATGAACTTTATAAGGAGAACGCTCGGGGCTGTGTGTTTCCATCGGCTGTGCGCTCGTTCGGGAAACGAGTGTACACACATAACGATAAAGCCCTGATACCGTCGGATCTGACGGTATCGGGGATTTATCGTTACTGTGTGTACCCAGCTTTAGCAGGGGGAGAGAGGTAGCTTTGATGTTAGATATAAGGCTGCACTTGACCCCCCTTCTTAATAGCTTTCACTGATTGATGATGGGTCACAAAGTGAGAGATCGTAAACTGTACTGTTCTCCTTCTTCTTCCGTGTCTCCAGGACAGCTTGCATTCTATTGGCCACTGTGTGTGGGTGTGTTTTTCAGGATGTTGAACTTTTAACTCCTACTGCACATGAAAAGCTTGTCAGTTAGCCAGAGTTGAGACATGGAGGAGGTAACAGAGGGGAGGGGGAAGGGGGGAGTGCTGCACAGAGATCTGACACCATGGTTAAACAGAGTCACTGACATAGATAGGATTAAGGCATCACAGAGTACATGAATTTAACTTTGCAAAGGGGTTTTTTTCACTATAGATGCCCTTTAATTTCATAAATCAGCCACAGCAGAAGTGAGACACCGCTTGTAGTATAATTTTGAATGTGCTTTGTCTGTTGGAACACTGTTGTCTGGTGACTTTAGTTCCCCTTTAAAGATTTAAGTATGTAAGCCTACAATACATATATTTATAGATTTTAACAAAGTAAATATATGATTTATGCTCTTGTGCGTGATAATTTCCAACTGTGCCTTGAATTGTTTGGCTTAATTAAATTGATGCACAAGTTAGCATTGTGAAATTTAGTGTATCAAAATGTAATGGACATTTCTTAACAGCAGATGGGACAAATCTAAATCGATATTTATCCTTGAAACAGTCATGGGATTATAAAGCTATTTTATTTTTATATATTTAGATTTTTCGTTTTTTTATGTTCTATGGTTGAACTCTTTAACTACCTTTCAATACACTAGCAGGACATTTATTTTACAAACCAGTCCTTTTTTTAGGGGATTTTTTCCAAGGGATAGTCTTTTAATTTTATCTGTACTTCCTATAGGTTATAATCTAGAGAGTCCCTTCTATATTTGATCATCCACTGTCTTTGTGAGCAAGGGGCACTTGTAGTGATTTTGCTGCCTGAGCCAAACTTTTAAATGCCGCCCATAGTCATTTGTGGATGGCGTGCGCCGTGAACACGTTAGAGTGGGTGTGGCTTGGTGGTGGGTGTGGTTTTGTCAATGGGCGTGGCTATATTTTTACGATTTTGAGCTTTCTATCACATAGGTATTTAAACAGTTTCTCAGGCAATCAATTAGCAATAATGTAAATGACTAGAAATAGATATAACACCCCTTTCTCAAACAGCTTGTGTTGCCACTACCATATTGCTCCTTTCAGGTTTTTGTTGCTCAAATCAAAATAACCTATTTTATAGCCAGTGCTATACATGTTGGTACAACTGCTACTATATCTGTACTATAAAAGATTTGTAAGCCTGCCTCCACGTCAAGGTCAACGTCTCAGCATGGCCCTATCTAACCGAACTAGTCTAACCTAGCTTAACAAACTAACTAAAGCTAACTTAACCATGCAGTATAAAATGATTTTAACTACATCATATCTGTTACTAGGGAAAATTTAATAAGAGTCATTTAGTTTAATCTTTTGGTCAAAACCTTTCAATTCAATACTATTCAATACTAAGTGCGAACAGACAGTAAAACACTAATATTACTATATCATTACTATTTCAGTAGTAAAATGCATTATTATACATACAGTATATGGTCATGGGGGTGCTGGGAAATATTGTTGATAGGCTTCACATACCCCTATACAGTGACCCATCACCAATATCTCCCAGCACCCCCCATGACCACTAACCCCTCTCTATACAGAGACCCATCACCAATATCAACCAGCACCCCCAATGACCACATACCCCTAATCCCTCCCTATACAGAGACCCATCACCAATATCAACCAACACCCCCAATGACCACATACCAATATCAACCAACACCCCAAAGACCACATACCCCTAATCCCTCCTTATACAGAGGCCCATCACTAATATCTCCCAGCACCCCCCATTACCACATACCACTAACCCCTCTCTATACAGAGACTCATCACCAAAATCAACCAGCACCCCCAATGACCACATACCCCTAATCCTTCCCTATACAGAGTCCCATGAAGGCACCAATGCCCAGCCCCACCATTAATCATCCAGCAGTAATAGGCCATATTCAAACTGTTAAAAAATTACAGTCACCTCCCCTTCTCCAGACTCCACTACAACACTGGAGTTGTGTGCATATAGTGCCATTTGCCAGATAATATTGGTGTTTTTTTTTTTTTTTAATAATATAAATAATTTTAACTTTACTGACCATAACCGTGACTGTCTCCACACAGTCTCTAGTCTCCACAGACAGTGTCAGTGGGTAACCCCGCCCATCACCGGCCTCTTTCTGGCTCTGCATGCATAAATACTCAGGACTGCGCACACGGCATGGCTGTAACACTGCTGCTCCTGGCTGGTTCTTTTTCCTCTGCTTGGGGGTGTGTCTTCAAGGCTGTGGTTCTGACTGGACACACACAGGGGTTAGACTCAGGATGCAGAGGAAGAAGGAAGGTAGCGCAGCAGCAGCACCAGTGACAGGAACGAACAGTCAATCAGTTCATCAGAAGTCCTCACAGTCGCACCCGCGTGCATTATGATGGCCGCCAGTTAAGGATAATTTTTTCCCCTGCACTGTGCCTCATGGTAGATGGAGCCCTGTTTGTGAGGGTTGTTTAGAATGACTCCATATATATTGAGAAAGACATATAGATATTTTTAAAATGGTAACTCTTTCCGACAACTGTATGAGTGATCCTAATCTAAAAAAAAAAAAAAGAACGTAAAGAATCTTTGATAGTAAAAGACTTTATACTGTAGTTAGGACATAGCTATAACACCTCACATGTTTGTTTGTTTCTCAACAGTTGCTGCCCGACAGGTGGGGAAGGGGTATCAGTGATCATCTCTTAATTGAACCCCTTCTCAATGCCATAAAAATGTATCAATTACATTTAACTCTCAGATGTTTCAGAAAGGATTTATTCTAGTTCCCATCCAATCATTACTATTTGGCAGAATGCAGGAATACCAATATCATCTATATACTGCTCCAAGTAGACAGAGCCTACAAACTAATATTCAAAATATGCCATAGAAACAGTGGCGTAACTAGGAATCACTGGTCCACTCCAGCAAAACTACTTTATAATGGGGCCCCTATATAGACTTCATCCACAGTGGTTTTCTGGGAGGAGAATATGTTTGTCATAAGAAAAATAAGGACCCCCCTTGGCTCCTGGGCACACCTGTGGTTGCTCCCCCTATTACACCTCTGCATAGAAAGTGGAAATGAACTCAAGGATATTTTACACAATGATCTGCTTTTGCTAGACACTGGAAGAGTACAGGTGGGATTGTAGAATTGATGTTTTCAGTTTAGAAGAGAAGCTGTTGAACAATATGTTAAAATAAGCTCCTTGAAAAAGCTTGCTGACTATGCATTAGGCAACATGGTGATTGATGAACATGTATGATTTATCTCTGCCATTCAGCAGTATTACAGATGTAGTAGTCAAACCTAGTACAAAATGTGCAAACACCTGGACGCCTTAATTAAAATATCTCTGGGAGATTACAGTTTGAAGAGTTAGTGAAACACAGATGTTAATGTAAAAATGGTCATACAGATTGAATCTCACAAATCTATGCAGCCCAAGCCCATTTATCACTGCTGGAAAAGGCTTGATTTTCAATGAGCTTCAAATTAAGTTCAGTTATTAACAACATGAAAAGTTATTCCATGGTGTACCTGCAAATTAAGTGCATTAGGGATTTAAAGGAATTAGGGATTTAAAGGAATAGTTCACTGGAAAAAGTGAACTATTTCTTTAATGCATTGATTGAAGACTTAAGGTTAAGGAGCTATGCCTTACCTTCTGTTCTTCAATAAATTGACCAGGAGACATGGATGAAGATCCTCCACAGCAGCACTGACAGGTCCCAACCACTTCCTGGTACAGATTAACTATAGTGCGCATGTATGACAATGCGCACTAGAGTCTGACAATATCAGACCTTCAGTTCAGCAGACATTGTTAGGTCAGCCCTCCAGTTCATCAGACACCATAAGGTCAGCCCTCCATTTCAGCAAACATTGTTAAGTTAGCCCTCCAGTTCACTTGACACTGTTAGGTCAATCCTCACTAGCCACTGGTAGAACCAGAGAACCTACCTTGGTCTCCCCTTGGTAGTCTAGAGTCACTGATCACAAGTTCACTTACTGCTATTGAAAACCAGTGCTTCCTTCCTAATTTATCTAACACCCCTGCGACATATGGGATGACCATGTTCTTTTTTTCTCTCTGCTCGATACAATGGCTTTATTATTTTGGAACTGTTGTATTAAGTCAAAAGAAATTTTCTTGTAGTGGCTGGTGGGATCCGAATATGTGTTATGTGCTAGGATTGTGGTAACCTTAGCAAGGTAGCCCGAGGTGTTGAGTACCACAGTGTATCTTCCCTTATCCACAGGTCAGGTTTGAAGATGGTGGTTTAGCACTGGCCAAGGCTGTAAATACTTTAAAGTGAGGTTGTTCTGCCTCACTCTGTGGTACATCCCAGAGAATTTATTGCCAACAGATTCTTGTACAAGTTATTTTGAATGAGAAAGCCAGTTGGATGACTAACAAAACGTCTTCAAGTCTAGTTGATTTAACCGATTACCCCAGAATTACCATGATCTGTATGAATGAAAACCATCACTTTTCTTACTTTCCCCATTCTCCACCTCAAGTGCCCCATTATTGCCTCAGGTGCCCAAAACCCTAGAAGCCCTGAAAACACTGCCTACAAGTTTCCCCACAGTGACTGGTACATACAAGTTTGCCCACAGTGTTTGGTACATACAAGTTTGCAAACAGCATGACTGGTACATATAAGTTTGCCCAAAGTGACTGGTACATACAAGTTTACCTACAGTGTGACTTGTACATACATGGTTGCCTGGAGTGACTGGCATATACAAGTTTGCCCACAGTGATTGGTACATACAAATTTTCCCACAGTGATTGTGACAGATACACACAAGTTTGTCCACTGTGAGTGTGACTGGTACATACTGTACAAGTTTGCCCGTACTTAGTGTGACTGGTACATACTGGTTTGCCCACAGTGACTGGTACATACAAGTTTTCCCACTGTGAGCTATAGTTATTTGGAAAAAAAAAATCTAAGCCGATCACTACTTACACTGCCTGTTTGCCATGGCGTTCAGTCACGGCCATCTGCTTGCATGAAACTGCAGCCAATCACGGACGCGGCTTCCCGGGGGAAACAGGCAGTGTAAGTAGTGATCGTCTTGTTTTTTTTTTTTACAAATAACGTTAGCGGTTGGGGGTGGGAGAGGGAGTCCTACACTACAGGAAAGGGGTTTGGAGTTAGGGGGAGGGAGAGGAAAATGGGAGGGAGAGGGAGGGAGAGGGGGTGGAGGGCTTCAGTGCGCATGCCATTTTTGTCCCGCAGGAGAGACAGGAGGCAGAAACAGTATGGGACACAGCTAGGCTCCTGCTCTTTACTTTTTGGGACTTTGGAGGGGCATAGCAGAGCAGCCATTTGGAGCAGGGATGTAAGGTAAAGATTTTTCAACACAACATAGTGGGGCCAGTAGTCGGTTAAAATGTAGTTTTGCGGGTGGACATGCCCTTTAAAGACACAGTGGTTTTGTCTTAAATTAATACATGAACCACATTACTGTGCCCCCTGAGGTTTCCAAGTCTGTAGGCAGGAATCTAGGTAGATTTGTAGATAATCTGGTGCTGTCTGCAACACAACAATATTCAGACATTCCTCTAAATCTGGAGTCACAAGTCTGTATATATATTCTGACTGCAAATACACCTAACAGTCTTCCATTTTTTAGAAACTAAGAGACGTTAGGTTTTGTGCTATAATGGGAGCCTGTTGCCATTTGTGGAAATGTAGCAGGTGCAGCAAAATTCTATGCTAACGCAGATAATTCTTCGCTAACCCGATTAGGATAAACATTAGGATAAACTTTTTTTTGGCTGTTAAATGTATCTCTACCCTCAAACACATGTTTTGGTATAATGTAGGGAACCCCCCGCCAGCATGATTTTCAAAAATATGCACAGACTTACCTAGCTTAGTTCCCCAGACCTCTGGCTGCTCTGCAACTTCCAGGAATGGAAGAGTAGAATGGGCAAAACTGGATACTGTGTCTGTGATTGGCAGAGAGTCAGCCAATCTCAGACTTGGCTGCCAGTCAGTAAAAGAGCAGAGGAAACGAGTCTGGGGTAAATGAAGAGACAGCACAGTGAGATCTGGAGGGTTGGAGGGAGCACCCTGTGCATGCCAGGAGGACAGGGAAGGGGCAGATACCAAATGACACTCAGTGAGGTTCCTACTCTTCAGATTCCTGGATTTCAGAAAGCACTGCAGGACAACCACAAGGAGCAGAGGAGTAAGGTAAGGGTTTTTTAACACTACACAGTGGGGCAGATTATAGTTTGAGGGGTGGAAATGCCTTTTAAATCTCCTTGTTTGTATATTGAAAATGGGCTACCATAAGGATATTCATCGAACTGGTTTAAGGTGCCCATACATTAGAACTAACCTTCCAACCGGTCCTGCGACATTCGAGCAATTCTTCAGGACCAGCATACGGTCACAAAGGACATGAGTTCAGTGTATGGGCACTTTTATTGAGTCTATTCGCATTTTAAATTTACAAATTTACAAAACTTTGTACAGCCGACCCACCCCTTCTGGCTTTTAAAATGAATTGTACGTATCATAAGTAGGTAAACAGCTATGTGAATTACTGTTCCTGAAGGAATATGTCTTCAATATAACAGCTAGCTATAGCAAGCTAGCTAGCATTTTCTATCCATAAAACCTGTGGAGAGAGCCTTTCAGATTTGTAATTTCCACCCAAAAGGTATCATTTTGATGTACCTCTTATCAATAGCACATTCTGCTTACTGCAGAGAAAATGAAATGAGCAGCCTCACTCAGTGTGACACAATACATATTGTCTTCAGCTCATTACGCTGCCACCACTAATGTCCCATTTTCTTTTCTGCCAAATAATGTCTTTTTTGGCTATGTACTGTTCAGTACATTCACTTTATGTATAAATTATATCCAACACAATTGTATTATGCAAGCACTGCAAATACAGACACTGTTTAAAACTTAATGTCAAACACCTTTAGAAAGCACAGGAGTAGAACAGTTCCCCATTGGGCTCTTACAACCACTGACATTAAAATCAAGGTCTAGTATATTAAATAGTATGCTATTTTAGGAAACGGTTTTATGTTTGCTGATTCAAAGCAATTTGCCACAGGCAATACAACTCACTGAAACCAAGCTAGATCTTACAGGCCAGTTTGCAGCCTCTGGGCATTTGATGATGTGTGCAAGGTTATTAAATGCCACCCCTCCCTTGCCCATGTGCTGGATGATCCTATGTAAGGAGAGATGTGAAGAAAAAAATCTGGCGGTTCAAACTCAACATTTTTCAAGTGATATTACTGTACATTTGCTATGATGTTAAAAGCAAGTTTGTATCCTTTGAATAACTCTTGATGGTCCCATGTTGTCACACAAGTTGAAAAAACTTGTTTATCACTGATGCTGACTTTTAAAGATGTTTGTAGAGGTGGCAGAAATGCTCAGTGTATCCATTTTGCCACTAGGGTAACTCATTTAACAATTTGATATTACTTTATGTTTGGCTGAGATGGCTTTAGGCTTTAATAACAAAACCTTATGTATTTCAAGGCTGTATGCACATGTCATTGTGTCTGCAAAGTCTGTCCTATATTTTGTAAATGTCAAACTCTTTATAAATAAAGTATAATTTCCCCTCCTTTAATGTGACACTTTACAATGTTTGTAGTATCAAAACAGTTAAGTTTCACTCCAGCACTTATACCCATTCCATTGTATGTTAACCACCTAACTAGATTGTAAGCTCTATGGAGCAAGGATCTCCTTTCCTCCTGTGACAAAGCCCTATTCTATTTATATAATTTATATATTTATGTACTGAACTATCTATGTATTTGTCCCCCTTGCATGACTTTATTGTATTTTGTTATTGTACAGTGCTGCGTCCACAAAAATAAAACATATAAAAATATATAAATAAACTATACATACATACAAATGAAAGACATTAACTGAAAATTGCAGCCTGTTTTCATGGTGACAATATGACCAGGAACCGGACAGTTCTGATTTTAATTAGAAAAATTGAAAAACGAAAGTTTTTCTGTCAATTTTGCACAGAAGGGTTATATTTAATAATATTAAATGAAGCAACATTTATTTATTTTAAGGAGCAGTAGATCAGACGGTAATGGCATATTGTACCTTGGCAAACTCAAAGAAGACTCATAGTAAAGACAATTTCAGGCCTACAAAAAGCATTGAATATTGGCTTAAAAGTAAATAAGCAGCAGAATACACTAGGGTCACTATACTCACTAAAACAACTTTACATTACCTGAAACTATAATTTGAGAGAAGTAAAATGTGCTTGCTTTGTCATTACATTTTTAATGTTTAGTGTGTGTTCCTAATTGCCCCCACCTCCATTACTCACTTCCTCCTTGTAGTGTCTTTGCACAGCCTCACCATAGACACTGCTCTGCTTACACATCTCTCCCATGCTCCCCCTTTCATTCTTTTCCCTGATTATTCTCTTAATTGTTGCATAAAGTGTGCTAGTAGGCACCCACAGATCCTAGTAAGAGGTCAGGGATAGGACACATATTATAATTTCTGCTCCTGGAGTGACAGGTCTTTCCCTGTAATATTTGAAAACTCAATTTTATAGATACCCTATAATTGCTCATATTCCTTCATTGGATTTTAACTAATAAGTAATAATGCAGTGATTATATGTTGGACCATTTGGCCACAGTAATCAACCCTAGAAATGTAAATGTTGTGAATGTGTCTCTGGCTGTGGAAACTAAAGAGTACAAATGATATACCTGTTGGGGTCTAAGCATAGGAATGGTTCATGTGGCATTTGATGTATCCACACTAACTGCAATAATTTTAAAGAAATATCAATAAGGGGCAGAGCTAGGTGATATCAGAAGGCAACCGCATTCTTATTTAATATTGGTTATTGGTAGTGTAGGGTAGGATTATTCATTATCCATGCTAGGAGGGAATATACTAAGAGAATAAAATGTCTGCCTGCTTTGGGAAAGAAAAAAAAAGAATCCAGAGCATGGAATAAAGTATTAAAGTATTAGCAGCCTTTTTCCCTTAGTATTTTCGGGTTAATACTGGATATGAAGGCAATGTTTTTGGCAGGGTAAATTTTCCCTTTAGGAACAGACAAAAAGGAAAGTAATTTAATCTGGTAGATTAAATTACTCCTTTAATGTTGTCTTACTGCAAAGTTACAATTAACACAAATAAACATAAGATGTGATGATACATATGTAAACATGTTGTTTTAATTATAGAAATAATCTTTAGTTCTTCCACAGACCTAGTGCTGACTCTTTATTATTGTATTGCTACAGCATCTGTCATCAGTGAATAAGGAAATTATACTTAATTACTTTCCAAGGCCACATTGTGTACTAAAGGCTAACCAATCACCATGCATTCCAGATAGCCTTGAGGGAAATCTTAATTTGCTGTTAGAGAGCCCACAAGTTCAGCATGCTGTAATGATTATAGAAACGTCTTGCCACATGAGCTTCTAATGCAAACCTAAAAGCATTTTTAAAATGACTATTTCTGTGGAAAATTACAATGAGCAATAACTTATTAAAAGTAGATATACATTCTCTATTTTCCTAATATCCTAATATAATGGACAGATTTACTCAAAAGAATAGCATCTAAGGACTGACCCTGCCCTTAGTGAAACTCTAATAGCTGGCAAATGATTGGTGCTGAATTTTCACAGCAAATTTGTTAGTAAGCTTTGTTAGTTTAATGTTTATCCATAGAGGTGCAGTATGTACCCATACCCTATTTTATCTTTATTTGATTATTAAAGGGTATGTACACTGTAAATATAACTTAGATATTGGATAGCTGTGGCTTTAAATGTTAAGTGTTTTATTTTTTTCCTGTTCTAGCATCCTCTTCCTGTATGTTCTTGTTTTTAGCTCTGCCCCCACGAATCGCAATACTGTTCTTGGCTGCAGAGCACGCTCTTGATGTTAGCGTGCACGTGCTCTGACGTCAATGCATGCTAGCTTCACTTAAATTAGACCAGACAAGCTACTCTCAGGGGAACATAATGAGAGCCAAAAGCACACCTGGTACACAGATTTACTATAGTGTTTGCTATACCCCTGCTTCACTTGCAAGGGTGACTTTTCATAATCTAAGGCAGTCACTACAATTCCTGTCTTGCTAGCAATGCTAACTTGTTTTAAATAGGATAGAGCTACTTTAAGACTCTCTCTTAATCCCCCAAACTGATGACAATGGCATTCAATGCTGCTACTGGGGTGCAACCAAGCTGAAGAATAGCTCCAGGCATGTAAATTACAGAACTGAATTGGGATGCATTTTCCTTCAATAATCATTCATAAGAGGCATTGTTCACGTATAAGGTGAAGTAGCACATGGATAATGGACAACGCAAGAAGCTAAAGTGGTGGAGAATAAAATAAGGCTAACAAATGATTGTTGGTCAGATGGGACAGAATGTTCATTCAAATCTGCCATCTGCAATACAGATCTACTTTAAAAATGAAGCAATGCATCCATCCAAACCTAAATGATAAATAGGAGGTATAAAACCTATCCCAAATGGCTTTGTAATGTCACTCAAAATCAAGCAAAAGTAACTAAACTGGAGACGGGAAAGCCAAACCAAATAAACTTGTGATGGTTCTCATTCATCCAGGTCATGGTATATCTGTTGTATTCAATTAGATCAACTGGACTTGAAATGTAGTTCTTGAAGACGTTTCGCTAGTCATCCGACTGGCTTTCTCAATTCAGAATGACTTGTAAAAGAATCTGTGGCAATTATGTACCCTGGAAATGCCAATTAGCATATCACGCCAGGGTGTAAGGGTGTGATTGGATAGTGGGTGTTTTATAGAGGTGTTATAGGAACGCCCAGAGTAAGGTGTTAAAACAGCATTGACATGGCAGACAGGTGGTGTGAAACCCCCACCTCTATTAGGTTGGACTTGTGCTGAATACTACCTATTTCAAATACAGGGATAAGTTCTATAAGCAAAAACATGGATGTGCTATGGGATCTCCAGTTTCACCCATTGGGCAACCTTACATGGAGGAGGTAGAAACACAGCGGCTTAATACCTTTAAGGGCTACACCCAGCCACTGGTTCAGATATGTGGATGACACCTGGGTAAAATCCACCAGAAGGAATTACAAGCTTAACAGAACACATTAATGCGGTAGACCAAAACATTAAATTCACAAGGGAAGAGGTACAAAACAACAAACTGGCTTTCTGGACTGCTTGTAGAAGTTAAGGAAAATGGTAAACTGGAAGTAGAGGTTTACAGAAAACCAACACACACAGATCAGTATTTGATGTTTGACTCCCACACCTTTAGATCACAAGCTGGGTGTCTATCAGAACCCTGCAACACAGAGCTGAGAACATCCCCACTAGCACAGAGGCGAAGGCTAAAGAAATGAAACATCTCAGAGAAGCCCTTAAAACTTGTGGATATCCAGACTGGGCCTTTGTCAAAAGAAGTAGAAGGAAGAAAAAACACAAATACCAACAGTGAAGGGGGAAAAGCAAGACAGGAGGAAGAACATGGTCATCCCATATGTAGCAGGGGTCTCCGAGAAATTAAGAAGAATTTTCAAAAAAACTCGTATCCCTGTCTGCTTTAACCGAAACAACACACTGAGGCAGCAATTGGTACATCCGAAAGACCCAATACCAAAACACAAGAAAAACGACATCTATATGCAGTGCAGTGCATGAAGAATGCTCTGATTTGTTGTGGGGGAGACCAAACAGCAACTGCATCAACGTATGGCCCAGCACAGAGAAGGCCAATTCCTGGGTCAGGACTCAGCCGTGTACCTGCATCTTAAGGATAAAGGACATACCTTTGAAGATTGTAATGTTAACATATTGGCGAAGGAACGTGACTGGTTCAAGAGAGGTGTTTAGGAGGCCATTTATGTGAAATAAAGAAACCAAGCCTAAATAGAGGTGGGGGGGTTCGACACCAACTGTCTGCCATGTACAATGCTGTTTTAACACCTTACTGGGGGTTCCTATAACACCTCTAGCCACTATCCAATCACACCTTAACACCTGGCTGTGATATGTTAATTGGGATTTTCCAGGGTACATAATTGCCAGATTCTTGTACAAGTCATTCTGAATTGAGAAAGCCAGTCGGATGACTAGCGAAACGTCTTCAAGAACTACATTTCAAGTCCAGTTGATCTAATTGAATACAACAGACAAACCAAATAAAGTTCATGAACTTTCTAAATCATTTATTTTGTTTGATGTTCGCAGATTACAAAAGGCAAACTAGAGCAGTGACATAAAAATATGGGTACAAAAAACAGCTATTCTAGTTCATATTTAAAGGGAACTACAGTGAAAGTACCACCTTTAGGCTTAAAGGCTAGAAATGCTGCACTAACACATTACACTGAATTTACTGACCTATAGATAATCGGTAGTTAATAGTGACAATGTATCCATCTGAAGTTTTTGAAGTTAAGCAGTTAGTGACCTCTGCTTGCAGCATAGACATGCTTTGTAGGTCTAAAATTTCCCATGGTGCTTTGTTCCTGATAAAATGGTTGTAGTCTATTAGTCAGTCGCATATACTAAGAGATGAGTACTGTAGGATAAGGTGATACTTTATTATGGACTAACAGTTCATTTTAGAGAGATACACTTCTCTTTTACTAAGGTACTGCTTGACCTGAAGGAGAGAAGTGTATCCCTCAAAAGTTTGTCTGTAAAAATGAACTGTTAGTCCATAATAAAAAGGTATCACCTATTCTACAGTAATCTTCTTAGATATGTGTTTGTTCCTTAGAGACTGAAACATTTGCAAATCTTTACCCATGTGACGGTCTCATTCATGTTATATCTGTTGTATTCAATTAGATCAATGGACTAGAAGTTTAGTTCTTGAGACGTTTCGCTAGTCATCCGACGAGAAATTAACGCGATTTCCGTGGGCATGCGATTGCGCGTCCGTTGTGTTTGGTAACGCATGCATTTCCGTAATGCAAAACGGCGAAAACGAATGGCGCAAAATGCACAAGAATCGCGCATACAATCACGTGCGATAACATTCGCGATTTGGTGCGCGATTCCTGTGTGTTGCAGTGTGGCCCAGCCTAAAGTGCATGAAAGATCCCAAATCAATAAAAACCAAAGTGCTAATAGCAAAATATATAAAAAATACCTAAACTAAATAATGAATAATAAACAATAATGCGGATGAATTTAGACAGATAAAGTACAATGTGGCAATCCAGTAGTGTATATAAATATCCAAATAAATAAAACACCTTAATGTGACAAATAACTATGTATATCATATGTGACATGTAAAACATCAATTTATTAATAAAAAAAAGGACCTAAAATGGTATCACTGTATCCTAACCTGCCAAAGGGAATAGTCCAGATACACAAGATAAAGGATTAACCAACCAATGTCAATATGCAACTAAGTAACAATACACAGATTCCACATCCGCCTTCATAATCACTTAAAGGGTATGTCCACCTAAAATGACTATTTTGCTGTAGTGTAGCCTCCCCCCCTCCCAGCCTCAACCACATTGTCCATTTGTAATTTTTTAAAATCATATTACTTACCAGCCTTTGTTTCCGCGGCCTCTGTGAAGGAAGTAGCATTACGGGCCAGTCTGGCAGCCTGACTGTGATGGCCACAAAGGCACTTGTAGGTCGGGTGTGTGTGTGTGTCCTGGTCTCAAGCTTTAAAGGGCCCGTGCTATTTGCTAGCAGATTTTCTCTTTTTGCCAAGATACAGGACTTAAAACAATGAACACAGCTATATGAGCAGCACCATCGCTGTAGTCACTCTGGTTAGTCTTGTATTGCGGTAAAAAGAGAAGCTAATACTGCCGCACATCGCTGCTGCAATACAAACAGCTATATGTTTGCAATGGCCATGTATGGCTATAGCAAAACGGCGACATTAGCCAACCTTTAAAATATGCCCCTCTGTGTCCACAGTGCTCAAGTTATTCTTATTTTATATTGTTTTAAATAACTTTTTTTAGTTTGAATGAATCATGTTTTTTTTCTGTTACTGCTCTCTATATAATGTCTATGTTTCTAGACTGCCTACTCTGAGAAAGACCCAGATTTCCTGATAATTAGAAACAAGAGTAATTTTAGAGCTGACAGATAAGGTACTACAAATCTATACTGGATGATTGTTATATTGAGCACTACTAAACGTGATATATGCTGTATAATTAGCCACGGTGACTAATCTGTAGTAAGTGCAACCACTTCCTTTTTTAGTACAGAAACCAAATGGTCCATACACATCCAAGGCAATGGGCGCTATTTAAGCACATTATTCTTACCCAGGTTTAACATTTCCATACCAACATCAGTGATGGAGAGTAGCACACCATATATAGAGAAAACCTTTTATTCCACACCACATTGGCATTTTGCACATTTAATAAGGTGGTTTGTATTACAGGCTATAGCGTGGAAATGAACGCAAAGCAAAATCAATAGAATCAACCCGGACAATGTGAATAGAATGAGATAAGAGGGTTTTCCTGGATAATGGATATGTTTAAAACAGGATATCAAATTTTGATTCTGAGGGCAATGAAACAATGATGTTTCCCAATGTCTATGAAAATGATGACATTAAAGAATAAAAATGTCTGATTCAAGGCATTCCTCAGCCACTTGTAGTCAGATAAGCAAAAATCAGCATAAGACACCAGCAGGGAGATGTAATAAAGTTCTTATTGTTAAAAATGGTGCTAAGTTTGCCCCAACCAATAAGATGTTAGTTTTCAAATGTTAAATAACATCTGAATGGTTGGGGCAAAATTAGCACCATTTTAACAATAAGAACTTTTATTGAATAACTCCCCAGGTGTCCTTTGATGAAACGGAATGAACTGTGAACCTTCTTCCATGTCCCATTTTTAGCAGTGATCCTGTTGTCTTATGGTCCATCTGCGCAGAAACACTGTTAGGACAGTAGCTTTCCATATCTCGCCTCCTTTGTAAATGACAAGGACATGTTGAAGCTCCACTACTTTGTTTCCTAGTAACACAAATTGCACTTATCCTCATCCTAAGGACAACGGAAAAAATTATGTTACAATATATACAAAACCACTACTAAAATAAATTTCTTTAAATAAACTATCACTGACAAATACTTTGAGGTGTTATGTATAACGTCCCTACATTTCCCACTATGTAACGTACTCAGTATAATAATGTAGAAATCAAGATTCTGAAATTTCATTACTGAACTTCATATTCTGCAAACACTATGGCAGTGACAAATAAATTGTCTACGGTATATTTTTATGTATCATTTCACACTAAATTTAGATCAAGTAATAAATAAATAACAAACAGAGTCCATAATAGCATTAACCATTTAGTGGTATTATGACCATACAAATTTGGAAAAGAACACATGCACTGACCATAACCAGATTTGACGTAGCATTAATAGGGAAACTTCCAAAACCGCAGGCTATTGTGAAATGCAATGAATAATTCCCTTGATATTAAGAACAGTGACATCAGAAATAATGTGGGAGGGACTGATGTTAAGGCACTGCACTCTTTCTGCTAGTAAACCATGGTATTCAATAGACAATTAATTAAGATTTTATCATCACATGAACAAGATGATAAATGTAAAGTAATTTATCCATATAGATTTTGTGACTGGACAAGATTTATGTCATGTTACTACAGAAATCTGTGTACTTAATATTTTGATGGATGTATAAACAATACTAATAATACATACATATTGAGGATTTTGTGTGCAGGATATTCCATTTTTGAATAAAGCAACTTCATCAGGGCAAAGGAGCGGATAACAATAACCCCAATTATAGAATGGATACTCTAAATACAGTTACCTACCAAAGAACCACAATCTAACAAATCACTGCTCCACGATAATGCAAGCGTTGCCTAAAACCATTAGAAGCATTATTTCTAAACAAAGATTTCATGATCGAATTTAAAATTAACGAAAGCTTATGTCTGGTATTTTTAGCGACTCCGCCATAAATAAAAAATGTTGAAAAATTAAAAAAAATATTCTGTAAGTCATTACATGACACTGTTTTTCTCTTCATTGAGCTTCATTGTAGCTTCCATATTCAATTTTCTCATGAGTCCCAGGAAAAGCTCTGGATCAAGGGGGGTGATATATATAATATATAAAAATACATAAGGCTCTGGTATTTCAATGGGGAGGTGCAGTGGCGAGAATCTATATACAGTCACTCACTGATGTCACTGGTGACTTCCTGTATTTCCTCCCCATTTTCTCTCCTGCCTGTATTAGTGATGTAGATAACAAGCTGTTTCCGTACACTGACTGACTGACTGAATTATGTGCTGATAAGGAGGAGCGAGCGGCCGAGTCAATTATGAATCACAGGAATGCGCTCACTCCTCATATCAGTAAAGTAATTCAGTCAGTCAGTGTAACAAACCGGAACAGCACCGTTGAGAGCCGATGTTTATTGTCTTCTTTTATTTTGAGATAGAAATAGCAGTTAATTATTTGTATTTACAAAAACGGGCTTGTATAATATACTAATACAGGGAGGGGGAGACAGGGAGGGGAGAGAGAGGGGGGGGGGGAACAGTGGTCTGTGCTGGATTTTTCTTTTTTTGACCTTATTTATTATATGGAATAATACACTACCTACAGTGTATATAATGATATTAGTTCAACTCAGAGTTCCCTGAACTCTTAAAAAACAATTGGCCTAGCGGCCTCGTGTTTTTATATGGTCAGGGAACTCCTCGTGGTTTAATATCCTTATTTACAGTAGGTAGCTTATATCCCATATATTGTGACAGGAGATCTGGTCTGGTTAAAGAGGGAAGATATATAAGTCCCGATTTGCTGTGCAGCATTACCCGAAAGGTGCAATAATAGGCCCGGAGAGAATGTGTGTGTGTGTAAATACAAAGCAGGTCGAATTTGCACAGACAGTTTAGGGTCTCTAGGTCTGGAAAAAATGGAAAGCAGGTTGGCTGTTGTTCCATTCCACTGGTAATCCTGCACAGCTCTTTGATTAAGCCCTGAGAGGATAGGTAGAGTACACCTTAAACAGGAGTCTGGGAGTCTCTCTCTCTCTAACTGCACTAATTAAAAGCGGTTAAATTGTCTTTAAGCCTGAACTGTGTTGCTTCATTCCATGAAAAACTGAGTATTCCCCATGACAAGGCCAAGCAGCTTTAAGGACCAATCTGTCACACAATATATATATATATATATATTATATATATATATATATGTTTTTATTATTTATTTTTTTTCTTATGATGTTCAGATCTTTATCCAAGCAATGTAAGAGGAGTCATTACTAACATGCAGTGTGTGTTCTTCATTTAGACCCAGCTTCTCAAGGGAAAAGAAAGCAATGCAAAGACTATATCAGCACGATATCTTTCCCTTCTGAAAGATTTTGACTAGTCAAAGATTTAATTGATTCATCCAGCAAGCCTTTTCAAACAACATTTTCAGGGGAATCCGTTTTTACAAGTTTCTAATATGATTAAACAGTCTTTCAAATCAAACAGAGGGGTCTCCTTCACAAGAAGTATGCAGGAACATTGGATTCAGAATCCAATCATGAAACTCCAAATCTGACTTAAGAATCCATGGATAACTTAATTAAGAAATCCATCTTTCCAAGACTGCTTAGACCTATTATGGTGCACTCAAATCCTTTTTCTGAAACCAACATCCTTGCAACATCTGTTTGGAAAATGATGCTACAGATGCTACTGAAAAGTTTCGGGTGCTGTGTTCTTGAACCATACAGCCCAGGATGGGTGGCCCAGAAAGGGTCATCAAAACAACAGAATCTAAGCAGTTTTTCAAGCCCTTCTAAACTTCAAATCTTTTATTAAGGCTCTTGGTCCTGATGTTAGACAATGCCACAATTATGGCATACCTAATGTTGTGTCGATGTCAGCTATTATTTAATTGATTACTGAATTTGATATTATGTGTTCTCTTTCATTCCCCGTTATATCTGAGGTTGAAGGAAGCACCTTGGAATCTACCTGGTATCCCTAAGTATTATATGTTGACAAATAATACTGAGTAATACTTTGGGAAACGGCATTGAAGATATTATTTTAGGCAAAGCAGAATCTCATAGAGATAAAATTCATTTTCTTTCGGGCTCAGGGAATAGGAATCTCAATCAAAAAATATTCCAGATATTGGTCCAGAAAGGTCCAAAAAAACAACTAGAAACGTGGTATCTAGGAATACCCCCGATACCCAGATCCCCATAAAGGCACTACCACATAAGGAATCCAATGAGTGAGGAGACATGCAGGAAAGTACTGCTAAAGACAAGATTTATTGCGACATGTTTCGGATCAAACACAATCCTTTTTCATGTTTCGGATCCTTTTGTTGATCCGAAACAGTCGCAATAAATCTTGTCTTTAGCAGTACTTTCCTGCATGTCTCCTCACTCATTTGGATTATTTGATGAAATACCTGAAAGTGGGAACAGGAGAGTGGAAGAGCAGTTAAAGTGATCCGGGTGGGTCAGTTATACACATGAACTACCACATAAGGAGTATGCTATCAAAACAAAGGTTTATTGGAGGCACATCACACAATATCAAAAATACCCACACCCCAGTACAAAATATTAATACCAAACCCACCGGGCGTCCCAGGTATCTAAAAAGGCAGCACTCCCATTCTCCCAAGCAGTCTCCCCAACGCGGCATATCCATACGGTTAAAGATACAATGAAAGACGGGGCTGCTGTGAGAACCTGAGTCAGAATCAGTACACAAAACACCAGACCTTTTACAGAAGGGTCCATTCCTTTATCCAAATTCAATG
Organism: Hymenochirus boettgeri; assembly: GCA_019447015.1. Classification (NCBI taxonomy): domain Eukaryota; kingdom Metazoa; phylum Chordata; class Amphibia; order Anura; family Pipidae; genus Hymenochirus; species Hymenochirus boettgeri. The sequence continues at coordinate 229,777,224 of CM033470.1, read as the reverse complement.
AATGGGCCTAATCGCTTGGTTATTCATGACAGTTCAAGGATTTTCAGAAGAAGCCATTATAATGTTACTAGCAGCAAGAAAACACTTATACATCCAACAGATATTATAGAATCTGTGAAAAGCTGAAAATTCAGTTTTCTGGAATTGATAGAGAATTAAACAAGTAAGTGTACTTCAGGAAATCTGATTCCTTGTTTGTATTTTTTGGGGGGATAGGAAAGGTTTTCAACTCTCCAGGTCATCAATTGCTTCTTGGATAAAAGAATCTTTTCGGCAAGCAATACAGAAAGTTAGTAAACCAATTAGAGTGATGGTGCACTTCCTGGGGTTATGGCAACTTCGTGGGCCTTGGCAGCTTTCTGGGTCATGAGAATTTTTGCAGGGAAGCTATTTAGACTCCTATGTCCACCTTCAGCAAATACTATACTTGGGTTGTGGTCTCATCCCGTCAGTGTTCATTTTTGCATCTAATTATTGTTTTCTTGATATTGTTTTTCCCTCACAAATTTTGGCCAGCATGGTTGGCAGCTCCATTCTGGCAGGGAGGAGCTATGGGAATTTATTGAATTGCTATATGATGGCCTGTCTTTCAAAAGAGGAGGGGAATTAACCCATTCTGTTCCATTGCTGTGCTAAGGATGGGAAAAGAAAAATTACTGTAATTATTATACAATTTTAGCTTCTTAGTAATAGGCTGTAAGCTTACTTTTATAACTTTACTCTGGCTGTTAATGAACTACAATTCCCAGAATTCACTATCACCTGCCAAGTTATTAAGAGGTTATTGGGAATTGTAATAAAATTTATTATACATGTGGCAAATAGGGGGAGCTAATTGGAGAGATGTAGCTTATGAAAATGATTTAAAGAGAAAGGTAAGCAGACTGGAACAGAGCAGAGATGGCAGAACCGGAGGATCGTCCGGATTTCGGGACTTCGGACCAAAAATGGTCTCTGATCATATTTTCAAGAATTTTCTAATGTCGACAATAGCTCTGTACATTCGAAAATTATCAAAAATTCATTCCGTTTTTTAGATCTTCAGGATTTTCTGAGATCCGGGAATCCCAAAATGGAACAAAACTATTGTTTTGGCCAATCTTACTGCAGGTAAGCGGAAAAGTGTGTGTCCATGTATTTGGATGGAGGGGGTGGTGAGGTAGAGATTATGAAAGTTGTTGTGTTCTGGGGATTTAGAGAAAATGTGATGATTATTTTAACTATGCAGACAGGTTTTTAATGCATAACTATCTGCCTGGATCCACTGCAGGGACTGGTGTATACAATTTGGATCTCTGATACACTTCTTCTTCTTCTTCTCCCACCTTCTCTTTCTGGTGGAGTGCAAATATAGCAAGTTTTTATTGATATGGTTTGGGGGCCCCATCCTACATGCTATGGGGCCCAATGATTTCTAGCTATGCCCCTGGTTACATGGGAATACACCAATAAAAGGGAATTAAGCATGCTGTTTACAGTGAAGATTACACAGAAAACTAAAAGTGTATACTATATAACTCTAGATAGCTCATAAACATTCTAACCCTGATTTCAAATTTGTTTCTATGTTAATATGGTCCTCTGTAGCTGATGATGTCAGTGCTGTTAAAGTATATGTGGGAATTGTTAATAGCAGTAAAGGCATTTAAGAAGAACAGAAACAAACACAATTACTTTCATTTTCAGACAATTAAAGGGCAACTGTGGTCTCAGAACAAGTTGAATGGAAGCCTGTAGTATTTCCTTGGGGCTGACAGTCACATTTCTGGCTGGAGCCTGTGACTCTGTGAGAAAATAACATTGGGGTGAATGTTCAAAAATTCCTGCTTCAGTAGATTGAGTGAATCACCTGACCTCTGCTCCGCCCGTCCACCCCAGGGAGAAGAAGCATGCACAGTTAAGTCTTAATGCTGGGGAAATCCAGAAGTAACTGGGGGAAAAAAATTACAGTTGAGCAGGGGAGCCTATTAATGCAGGCAGAGGCTGGTCACTGACTACAAGTTGGTCACATGACTGAAAACAGGAAGTGTTAAAGCAGCCGTTATTGCTGAACCTTTCCAGCAATAACTTGCAAAACAGCATGTGATGTGATTAAGGTTTTATTGTGAAGGTACAATGGAAGGCTTTTTATATCATTCTCACTAATTTTGGAAGAATTCAAGACCACAGTTACCCACAAACATGTGACCAGACACCATTGAGATTCTTCCAACAAATCCCATTAAAGCAATCCTTGAAAAGCACAGAGCACTAACTGACACAGTGTTTGTATGACAATATTTTAAAACTAAGGCAAACAATTCACTGATTGCATAAATATACTTTGCATCAACAACAGGGAAGAAAAAGTACTCCCTAAATGAATCGCCTTAGCATAGTTTTGAGTTTGAATAAAGACATAGTCCACCCAGTCCAACCTACTCAGCAATACCACACATTACTGCCTAATTGTTGATTCAGAGGAAGGCAAAATAAACCTTTAAGAACATGTGCATACTATATACCAAGTATAAACCGAGCTTTTCAGGCTGTAAAATCAGCCTGAAAAGCAGCACTCGGTTTATACCGGGTCAGTCGCTCTAACATACCCTCCAACAGCTGTTCCGGGTTTAGAGACAGGCCAGGGTGCGAGTACCTGCAAGAGGAGAGGGAGGGATGATCAGCCTGGCCAGAAACTCTTAATTGGTGCTGGTCCTCCGGGAAACCGGGGTGTGGACTGGCTGCAAAAATGGTAAGGAGGCATGGCAGTATTTCCCTCTCCTCTGTGAAGTTCCGTGATCCAGCAATTGTTCAGGAGGGGGAGAGGCAGAGTAGGGAACAGCCATGGACAGGAGAGGCAAAGCAGGGAACAGCCATTGCATGGGAGGGGGAAAGGCAGAGCAGGGAACAGCCAGATAAGGAGCAGCACTACTCGTTTAAGAACAGCAAGCAGTGACTTCCAGGAGAGGAGCATGGGTAAGATAGTATTAAAGTCAGCGATAGCAGAACTCATAGTGGCTCTCCTCACCATTACCATTTTTCATTTAGGAGGGGTATAAGCTGAAATCAATGAATCTTTTAAAAGGGGTGCTGGGAGAATAGGAACAGATGGGGACCCATAATGAGAAAAGGAGGAAGGGGTCCGTGTGAGGAGTGAGGGGCAGATTATAAGAGGAAAGTTGTGAAAAATGGGGTGGTATAAGGTAGGAAAGCATAGAAGAATTCCCATACAGTTGTACAGCCTCAAAAACACTCAGAATCAGAAGGCAGTAGTGTTCAATATTTCTACCCTCGGTTTATACTCGAGTCAATCACTTTAGTAGTTGTTTTAGGTAAAATAGGTACCTCGGTTTTAACACGGGTCGGTTATTTACTCGAGTATATACGGGTAAATAAATTGAGTGCACATGAGAATGTTTATGAAGTTACAAATCCTTTTGCTTTATGTCCAAGCAAATGAAATGGTTGCCTACAAAGGACAATGATTAACCAGATGAATTCGCTAAAGAGTAAAATGAGACATGCTGCTTAGAAAAACTTATGGAACCATATGGAACTAACCAAGAGGTGCCTGGGGGGAGCAACAAGGAAAACTGAGGTTCTTGGGTATTTTTTGGTTTGTGTGTTTAAAAATACATAGTAACATAGTAATTGAGGAGAGGTGAGACACAGTTGTTGAATGAATGAATAATTGTGCTCAGGGACGCCCCTACCATGAAGCAAACTGAAACCTTTGCTCATAGCGCCCCTGCGGTCATCTAGAAAGGCGTTAGTTAAACAAACAAAAAAAACCCCCCCACTGCAATACTATATTTCCGCCACTAGGAAGAAGAAAAAGGGGTGTGTGCTTTCCCTTGCAGTTTTAAATAGACGGAAATGAGGCAAGTGACATAGAACCCTGAGGAAGCACATGAGTGAAACCACGAGGGTGAAACGCACGTAGGTGCTTTGGGGGTCCCAGGGAACACAGAGGTTTCAGCATAATCCCCAATTTAACTCCGGCAAGCCTGGCAACAGAGAATCGACCATTACTACAGAGGACTGATATGAGCAAACCCTGCATAGAAGCTTCTGTCCCAGCAGGTGAAGAGGTGGGACATGATACCAGCTGAGATATCGTCCTATCCAGAGAACAGCAGAGGATGTGTGCGCTGGAAGGAAGCCATAGCGAAAGTCCGTCGGACACCCGCATAAGCCTGGGGGAAGGGGCAGCGAAGCCATATCAATAGCTGATCTGGGAGTATGGTTTTTAGTAACATTTTCAGTGCTGCATACTCTGTTGCCAACAGAAATATGAGTTATGGACGGGAGGACATTGATACATAAGGACTCGGGTATTCTATATAATTTTGTATTGATGTTGTCACTGTGTATGGCAGAATGTAATGTGTTGCTTCCCCTTGCATGCTTGCACCTGGGAATGGAGAAGAATGGACAGGGAATTGTAGCTGTAAACAGTAATAGAAATTGTACATAGGGCAGAATTCCACTCACACTATCTCCACCCTGGCCGCGATGGGCTCATGGTTTGGAGATGGGGCTGAAACATATGGTGCTGGCAGACACTGTTGGGGGGCTGGGTTGAGCCCATTTACTGAGCTGCTGGGGCCTAGGTTGTAGTGTGGGAATGGAGAATGATGGGAACTGTAGTCAGGGGAGAAATTAGCATATCACAGCCAGGTGTTAAGGGTGTGATTGGATAGTGGCGTTTTATAAGAGGTGTTATAGGAACGCCCAGAGTAAGGTGTTAAAACAGCATTGTACATGGCAGACAGTTGGTGTTGAACCCCCCCACCTCTATTTAGGCTTGGACTTGTGCATGAATACTACCTATTTCAAATACAGGGATAAGTTCTATAAGCAAAAAACATGGATGTGCTATGGGATCTCCAGTTTCACCCATTGTGGCCAACCTTTACATGGAGGAGGTAGAAACACAGGCGCTTAATACCTTTAAGGGCATAGCACCCAGCCACTGGTTCAGATATGTGGATGACACCTGGGTTAAAATCCACCAGAAGGAATTACAAGCTTTAACAGAACACATTAATGCGGTAGACCAAAACATTAAATTCACAAGGGAAGAGGTACAAAACAACAAACTGGCTTTCTTGGACTGCTTGGTAGAAGTTAAGGAAAATGGTAAACTGGAAGTAGAGGTTTACAGAAAACCAACACACACAGATCAGTATTTGATGTTTGACTCCCACCACCCTTTAGATCACAAGCTGGGTGTCATCAGAACCCTGCAACACAGAGCCGAGAACATCCCCACTAGCACAGAGGCGAAGGCTAAAGAAATGAAACATCTCAGAGAAGCCCTTAAAACTTGTGGATATCCAGACTGGGCCTTTGTCAAAAGAAGTAGAAGGAAAGAAAAGAACACAAATACCAACAGTGAAGGGGAAAAGCAAGACAGGAGGAAGAACATGGTCATCCCATATGTAGCAGGGGTCTCCGAGAAATTAAGAAGAATTTTCAAAAAACATCGTATCCCTGTCTGCTTTAAACCGAACAACACACTGAGGCAGCAATTGGTACATCCGAAAGACCCAATACCAAAACACAAGAAAAGCGACATCATATATGCAGTGCAGTGCAGTGAAGAATGCTCTGATTTGTATGTGGGGGAGACCAAACAGCAACTGCATCAACGTATGGCCCAGCACAGAAGAGCCAATTCCTCGGGTCAGGACTCAGCCGTGTACCTGCATCTTAAGGATAAAGGACATACCTTTGAAGATTGTAATGTTAACATACTGGCGAAGGAACGTGACTGGTTCAAGAGAGGTGTTAAGGAGGCCATTTATGTGAAAATAAAGAAACCAAGCCTAAATAGAGGTGGGGGGGTTGACACCAACTGTCTGCCATGTACAATGCTGTTTTTAACACCTTACTGGGGTTCCTATAACACCTCTAAGCCACTATCCAATCACACCTTAACACCTGGCTGTGATATGTAATTGGGATTTTCCAGGGTACATAATTGCCAGATTCTTGTACAAGTCATTCTGAATTGAGAAAGCCAGTCGGATGACTAGCGAAACGTCTTCAAGAACTACATTTCAAGTCCAGTTGATCTAATTGAATACAACAGACAAACCAAATAAAGTTCATTGAACTTTCTAAATCATTTATTTTGTTTGATGTTCGCAGATTACAAATAAGGCAAACTAGAGCAGTGACATAAAAATATGGGTAACAAAAACAGCTATTCTAGTTCATATTTAAAGGGGAACTACAGTGAAAGTACCACCTTTAGGCTTAAAGGCTAGAAATGCTGCACTTAACACATTACACTGAATTTACTGACCTATAGATTAATCGGTAGTTTAATAGTGACAATGTATCCATCTGAAGTTTTTGAAGTTAAGCAGTTAGTGACCTCTGCTTTGCAGCTATAGACATGCTTTGTAGGTCTAAATTTCCCATGGTGCTTTGTTCCTGATAAAATGGTTGTAGTCGTATTAGTCCAGTCGCATATACTAAGAGATGAGTACTGTAGGATAAGGTGATACTTTTTATTATGGACTAACAGTTCATTTTAGAGAGATACACTTCTCTCTTACTAAGGTACTGCTTGACCTGAAGGAGAGAAGTGTATCCCTCAAAAGTTTGTCTGTAAAAATGAACTGTTAGTCCATAATAAAAAGGTATCACCTTATCCTACAGTACTCGTCTCTTAGCATATGCTTTGTTCCTTAGAGACTGAAACATTTGCAAATCTTTACCCATGTGACGGTTCTCATTCATGGTATATCTGTTGTATTCAATTAGATCAACTGGACTAGAAGTTTAGTTCTTGAAGACGTTTCGCTAGTCATCCGACTGAAAATTAACGCGATTTCCGTTGGGCATGCGATTGCGCGTCCGTTCGTGTTTTGGTAACGCATGCATTTCCGTAATGCAAAACGGCGAAAACGCATGCGCAAAATGCACAAGAATCGCGCATACAATCACGTGCGATAACATTCGCGATTTGGTGCGCGATTCCTGTGCGTTGCAGTGTGGCCTCAGCCTAAAGTGCCATGCTAAAGATCCCAAATCAATAAAAACCAAAGTGCTAATAGCAAATATATAAAAATATACCTAAACTAAATAATGAATAATAAACAATAATGCTGGGATGAATTTAGACAGATAAAGCTACAATGTGGGAATCCAGTAGTGTATATAAATATCCAAATAAATAAAAACACCTTAATGTGACAAATAACTATGTATATCATATGTGACATGTAAAACATCAATTTATTAATAACAAAAAAGGACCTAAAATGGTATCACTGTATCCTAACCTGCCAACAGGGAATAGTCCAGATACACAAGATAAAGGATTAACCCAACCAATGTCAATATGCAACTAAAGTAACAATACACAGATTCCACATCAGCCTTCATAATCACTTAAAGGGTATGTCCACCCTAAAATGACTATTTTGCTGTAGTGTAGCCTCCCCCCTCCCAGCCTCAACCACATTGTCCATTTGTAATTTTTTAAAATCATATTACTTACCAGCCTTTGTTTCCGCGGCCTCTGTGAAGGAAGTAGCATTACGGGCCAGTCTGGCAGCCATGACTGTGATTGGCCACAAAGGCACTTGTAAGCGTCGGGTGTGTGTGTGTGTCCTGGTCTCAAGCTTTAAAGGGCCCGTGCTATTTGCTAGCAGATTTTCTCTTTTTGCCAAGATACAGGACTTAAAACAATGAACACAGCTATATGAGCCAGCACCATCGCTGTAGTCACTCTGATTAGTCTTGTATTGCGGTAAAAAGAGAAGCTAATACTGCCGCACATCGCTGCTGCAATACAAACAGCTATATGTTTGCAATGGCCATGTATGGCTATAGCAAAACGGCGACATTAGCCAACCTTTATAAATATGCCCCTCTGTGTCCACAGTGCTCAAGTTATTCTTATTTTTATATGTCTTTAAATTAACTTTATTTTAGTTTGAATGAATCATGTTTTTTTCTGTTACTGCTCTCTATATAATGTCTATGTTTCCTAGACTGCCTACTCTGAGAAAGACCCAGATTTCCTGATAATTAGAAACAAGAGTAATTTTAGAGCTGACAGATAAGGTACTACAAATCTATACTGGATGATTGTTATATTGAGCACTACTAAACGTGATATATGCTGTATAATTAGCCACGGTGACTAATCTGTAGTAAGTGCAACCACTTCCTTTTGTTAGTACAGAAACCAAATGGTCCATACACATCCAAGGCAATGGGCGCTATTTAAGCACATTAATTCTTACCCCAGGGTTTTAACATTTCCATACCAACATCAGTGATGGAGAGTAGCACACCATATATAGAGAAAACCTTTTATTCCACACCACATTGGCATTTTGCACAATTAAATAAGGTGGTTTGTATTACAGGCTATAGCGTGGAAATGAACGCAAAGCAAAATCAATAGAATCAACCCGGACAATGTGAATAGAATGAGATAAGAGGGTTTTCCTGGATAAATGGATATGTTTTAAAACAGGATATCAAATTTTGATTCTGAGGGCAATGAAACAATGATGTTTTCCCAATGTCTATGAAAATGATGACATTAATAGAATAAAAATGTCTGATTCAAGGCATTCATCAGCCACTTGTAGTCAGATAAGCAAAAATCAGCATAAGACACCAGCAGGGAGATGTAATAAAAGTTCTTATTGTTAAAAATGGTGCTAAGTTTGCCCCAACCAATAAGATGTTAGTTTTCAAATGTTAAATAACATCTGAATGGTTGGGGCAAAATTAGCACCATTTTTAACAATAAGAACTTTTATTGAATAACTCCCCAGGTGTCCTTTTGATGAAAACTGGAATGAACTGTGAACCTTCTTCCATGTCCCATTTTTAGCAGTGATCCTGTTGTCTTATGGTCCATCTGCAGAAACACTGTTAGGACAGTAGCTTTCCATATCTCGCCTCCTTTGTAAATGCACAATGGACATGTTGAAGCTCCACTACTTTGTTTCCTAGTAACACAAATTGCACTTATCCTCATCCTAAGGACAAGGGAAAAAATTATGTTACAATATATACAAAACCACTACTAAAATAAATATTCTTTAAATAAACTATCACTGACAAATACTTTGAAGGTGTTATGTATAACGTCCCTACATTTCCCACTATGTAACGTACTCAGTATAATAATGTAGAAATCAAGATTCTGAAATTTCATTACTGAACTTCATATTCTGCAAACACTATGGCAGTGACAAATAAATTGTCTACGGTATATTTTTATGTATCATTTTCACACTAAATTTAGATCAAGTAATAAATAAATAACAAACAGAGTCCATAATAGCATTAACCATTTAGTGGTATTATGACCATACAAATTTGGAAAAGAACACATGCACTGACCATAACCAGATTTGACGTAGCATTAATAGGGAAACTTCCAAAACCGCAGGCTATTGTGAAATGTCAATGAATAATTCCCTTGATATTAAGAACAGTGACATCAGAAATAATGTGGGAGGGACTGATGTTAAGGCACTGCTACTCTTTCTGCTAGTAAACCATGGTATTCAATAGACAATTAATTAAGATTTATAATCATCACATGAACAAGATGATAAATGTAAAGTAATTTATCCATATAGATTTTGTGACTGGACAAGATTTATGTCATGTTACTACAGAAATCTGTGTACTTAATATTTTGATGGATGTATTAAACAATAACTAATAATACATACATATTGAGGATTTTGTGTGCAGGATATTCCATTTTTGAATAAAGCAACTTCATCAGGGCAAAGGAGCGGATAACAATAACCAAATTATAGAATGGATACTCTAAATACAGTTACCTACCAAAGAACCACAATCTAACAACATCACTGCTCCACGATAATGCAAGCGTTGCCTAAAACCATTAGAAGCATTATTTCTAAACAAAGATTTCATGATCGAATTTAAAATTAACGAAAGCTTATGTCTGGTATTTTTAGCGACTCCGCCATAAATAAAAAATGTTGAAAAATTAAAAAAAATATTCTGTAAGTCATTACATGACACTGTTTTTCTCTTCATTGTAGCTTCATTGTAGCTTCATATTCAATTTTCTCATGAGTCCCAGGAAAAGCTCTGGATCAAGGGGGTGATATATATATATATATATAAAATACATAAGGCTCTGGTATTTCAATGGGGAGGTGCAGTGGCGAGAATCTATATTACAGTCACTCACTGATGTCACTGAGTGACTTCCTGTATTCCCTCCCCATTTTTCTCTCCCTGCCTGTATTAGTGATGTAGATAACAAGCCTGTTTCCGTACACTGACTGACTGACTGAATTACTGTGCTGATAAGGAGGAGCGAGCGGCCGAGTCAATTATGAATCACAGGAATGCGCTCACTCCTCCATATCAGTAAAGTAATTCAGTCAGTCAGTGTAACAAACCGGAACAGCACCGGTTGAGAGCCGATGTTTATTGTCTTCTTTTATTTTGAGATAGAAATAGCAGTTAATTATTTGTATTTACAAAAACGGGCTTGTTATCTATATTACTAATACAGGGAGGGGGAGACAGGGAGGGGAGAGAGAGGGGGGGGGGGGGAAACAGAGTGTCTGTGCTGGATTTTTCTTTTTTTGACCTTATTTATTATATGGAATAATACACTACCTACAGTGTATTATAATGATATTAGTTCACCTCAGAGTTCCCTGACCTCTATAAAAACAATTGGCCTAGCGGCCTCGTGTTTTTATATGGTCAGGGAACTCCTCGTGGTTTAATATCCTTATATTACACTGTAGGTAGCTTATTATCCCATATATTGTGACAGGAGATCTGGTCTGGTTAAAGAGGGAAGATATATAAGTCCCGATTTGCTGTGCAGCATCTACCCTGAAAGGTGCAATAATAGGCCCGGAGAAATGTGTGTGTGTGTAAATACAAACGCAGGTCGAATTTGCACAGACAGTTTAGGGTCTCTAGGTCTGGAAAAAATGGAAAGCAGGTTGGCTGTTTGTTCCATTCCACTGGTAATCCTGCACAGCTCTTTGATTAAGCCCTGAGAGGATAGGTAGATGTTACACCTGTTAAACAGGAGTCTGGGATGTCTCTCTCTCTCTAACTGCACTAATTAAAGACGGTTAAATTGTCTTTAAGCCTGAACTGTGTTGCTTCATTCCATGAAAAACTGAGTATTCCCCATGACAAGGCCCAAGCAGCTCTTAAGGACCAATCTGTCACACAATATATATATATATATATATATATATATATATATATATATATGTTTTTTATTATTTATTTTTCTTATGATGTTCAGATCTTTATCCAAGCAATGTAAGAGGAGTCATTACTAACATGCAGTGTGTGTTCTTCATTTAGACCCAGCTTCTCAAGGGAAAAGAAAGCAATGCAAAGACTATATCAGCACGATCATCTTTCCCTTCTGAAAGATTTTCTGACTCAGTCAAAGATTTAATTGATTCATACCAGCAAGCCTTTTCAAACAACATTTTCAGGGGAATCCGTTTTTACAAGTTTCTAATATGATTAAACAGTCTTTATCAAATCAAACAGAGGGGTCTCCTTCACAAGAAGTACTGCAGGAACATTTGGATTCAGAATCCAATCATGAAACTCCAAATCTGACTTAAGAATCCATGGATAACTTAATTAAGAAATCCATCTTTCCAAGACTGCTTAGACCTATTATGGTGCACTCAAATCCTTTTTCTGAAACCAACATCCTTGCAAACATCTGTTTGGAAAATGATTGCTACAGATGCTACTGAAAAGGTTTCGGGTGCTGTGTTCTTGAACCATACAGCCCAGGATGGGTGGCCCAAGAAAGGGTCATCCAAACAACAGAATCTAAGCAGTTTTTCAAGCCCTTCTAAACTTCAAATCTTTTATTAAGCACTCTTTGGTCCTGATTCGTTCAGACAATGCCACAATTATGGCATACCTAATGTGTGTTCGATGTCAGCTATTATTTAATTGATTACTGAATTTGATATTATGTGTGCTCCTTCTCATTTCCCCGTTATATCTGAGGTTGAAGGAAGCACCTTGGAATCTACCTGGTATCCCTAAGTATTATATGTTGACAAATAATACTGAGTAATACTTTGGGAAACGGCATTGAAGATATTATTCTAGGCAAAGCAGAATCTCATAGAGATAAAATTCATTCTTCTTTCGGGCTCAGGGAATAGGAATCTCAATCAAAAACTATTCCAGATATTGGTCCAGAAATGGTCCAAAAAACAACTAGAAACCGTGGTATCTAGGGAATACCCCCGATACCCAGATCCCCCATAAAGGCACTACCACATAAGGAATCCAAATGAGTGAGGAGACATGCAGGAAAGTACTGCTAAAGACAAGATTTATTGCGACATGTTTCGGATCAAACACAATCCTTTTTCATGTTTCGGATCCTTTTGTTTGATCCGAAACATGTCGCAATAAATCTTGTCTTTAGCAGTACTTTCCTGCATGTCTCCTCACTCATTTGGATTATTTGATGAAATACCTGAAAGTGGGAACAGGAGAGTGAAGAGCAGTTAAAGTGATCCGGGTGTGTCATGTTATACACATGAACTACCACATAAGGAGTATGCTATCAAAACAAAGGTTTATTGGAGGCACATCACACAATATCAAAAATACCCACACCCCAGTACAAAATATTAATACCAACCCCACCGGGCGTCCCAGGTATCTAAAAAGGCAGCACTCCCATTCTCCCAAGCAGTCTCCCCAACGCGGCATATCCATACGGTTAAAAGATACAATGAAAGACGGGGCTTGCTGTGAGAACCTGAGTCAGACTCAGTACCACAAAACACCAGACCTTTTACAGAAGGGTCCATTCCTTTATCCAAATCTCAAGGAATGGGCCTTAATCGCTTGGTTATTCATGACAGTTCAAGGATTTTCAGAAGAAGCCATTATAATGTTACTAGCAGCAAGAAACACTTATACATCCAACAGATATTATAGAATCTGTGAAAGCTGAAAATTCAGTTCTTCTGGATATTGATAGAGAATTAAACAAGATAAGTTACTTCAGGAAATCTGATTCCTTGTTTGTATTTTTTGGGGGGATAGGAAAGGTTTTCAACTCTCCAGGTCATCAATTGCTTCTTGGATAAAAGAATCTTTTCAGGCAAGCATACAGAAAGTTAGTAAACCAATTAGAGTGATGGTGCACTTCACTGGGGTTATGGCAACTTCGTGGGCCTTGGCAGCTTTCTGGGTCATGAGAATTTTTGCAGGGAAGCTATTTAGACTCCTATGTCCACCTTCAGCAAATACTATACTTGGGTTGTGGTCTCATCCAGTCAGTGTTCATTTTTGCATCTAATTATTGTTTTCTTGATATTGTTTTTCCCTCACAAATTTTGGCCAGCATGGCTTGGCAGCTCCCATTCTGGCAGGGAGGAGCTATGGGAATTTATTGAATTGCTATATGATGGCCTGTCTTTCAAAAGAGGAGGGGAATTAACCCATTCTGTTCCATTGCTGTGCTAAGGACTGGGAAAAGAAAATTACTGTAATTATTATACAATTTTAGCTTCTTAGTAATAGGCTGTAAGCTTACTTTTATAACTTTACTCTGGCTGTTAATGAACTACAATTCCCAGAATTCACTATCACCTGCCAAGTATATTAAGAGGTTATTGGGAATTGTAATAAAATTTATTATACAATGTGGCAAATAGGGGGAGCTAATTGGAGATGTAGCTTATGAAAATGATTTAAAGAGAAAGGTAAGCAGACTGGAACAGAGCAGAGATGGCAGAACCGGACGGATCGTCCGGATTTCGGGACTTCGGACCAAAAATGGTCTCTGATCATATTTTCAAGAATTTTCTAATGTCGACAATAGCTCTGTACATTCGAAAATTATCAAAAATTCATTCCGTTTTTAGATCTTCAGGATTTTTCTGAGATCCGGGAATCCCAAAATGGAACAAAACTATTCGTTTTGGCCATCTCTACTGCAGGTAAGCGGAAAAGTGTGTGTCCATGTATTTGGATGGAGGGGGTGGTAGAGATTATGAAAGTTGTTGTGTTCTGGGGATTTAAGAAAAATGTGATGATTATTTTAACTATGCAGACAGGTTTTTTAATGCAATAACTATTCTGCCTGGATCCACTGCAGGGACTGGTGTATACAATTTGGATCTCTGATACACTTCTTCTTCTTCTTCTCCCACCTTCTCTTTCTGGTGGGAGTGCAAATATAGCAAGTTTTTATTGATATGGTTTGGGGGCCCCATCCTACATGCTATGGGGCCCAATGATTTCTAGCTATGCCCCTGGTTACATGGGAATACACCAATAAAAGGGAATCTAAGCATGCTGTTACAGTGAAGATTTACACAGAAAACTAAAAGTGTATACTATATAACTCTAGATAGCTCATAAACATTCTGAACCCTGATTTCAAATTTGTTTCTATGTTAATATGGTCCTCTGTAGCTGATGATGTCAGTGCTGTTAAAGTATATGTGGAATTGTTAATAGCAGTAAAGGCATTTAAGAAGAACAGAAACAAACACAATTACTTTCATTTTCAGACAATTAAAGGGCAACTGTGGTCTCAGAACAAGTTGAATGAAAGCCTGTAGTATTTCCTTGGGGCTGACAGTCACATTTCTGGCTGGAGCCTGTGACTCTGTGAGAAATAACATTGGGGTGAATGTTCAAACTTCCTGCTTCCAGTAGATTGAGTGACATCACCTGACCTCTGCTCCGCCCGTCCACCCCAGGGGAGAAGCATGCACAGTTAAGTCTTAATGCTGGGGAAATCCAGAAGTACCTGGGGGAAAAAATTACAGTTGAGCAGGGGAGCCTATTAATGCAGGCAGAGGCTGGTCACCTGACTACAAGTTGGTCACATGACTGAAAACAGGAAGTGTTAAAGCAGCAGTTATTGCTGAACCTTTCCAGCAATAACTTGCAAAACAGCATGTGATGTGATTAAGGTTTTATTGTGAAGGTACAATGGAAGGCTTTTTATATCATTCTCACTAATTTTGGAAGAATTCAAGACCACAGTTACCCACAAACATGTGACCAGACACCATTGAGATTCTTCCAACAAATCCCATTAAAGCAATCCTTGAAAAAGCACAGAGCACTAACTGACACAGTGTTTGTATTGACAATTATTTTAAAACTAAGGCAAACACATTCACTGATTGCATAAATATACTTTGCATCCAACACAGGGAAGAAAAAAGTACTCCCTAAATGAATCGCCTTAGCATAGTTTTTGAGTTTGAATAAAGACATAGTCCACCCAGTCCAACCTACTCAGCAATACCCACATTTACTGCCTAATTGTTGATTCAGAGGAAGGCAAAATAAACCTTTAAGAACATGTGCATACCGTATATACTCAAGTATAAACCGAGCTTTTCAGGCTGTAAAATCAGCCTGAAAAGCAGACCTCGGTTTATACCCGGGTCAGTCGCTCTAACATACCCTCCAACAGCTGTTACGGGTTTAGAGACAGTCCAGGGTGCGAGTACCTGCAAGAGGAGAGGGAGGGATGATCAGCCTGGCCAGAAACTCTTAATTGGTGCTGGTCCTCCGTGAAACCGGTTGCTGGACTGGCTGCAAACTTGGTAAGGAGGCATGGCAGTATTTCCCTCTCCTCTGTGAAGTTCCGTGATCCAGCAATTGTTCAGGAGGGGGAGAGGCAGAGTAGGGAACAGCCACTGGACAGGAGAGGCAAAGCAGGGAACAGCCATTGCATGGGAGGGGGAGAAGCAGCCGGGAACAGCAGATAAGGAGGCATCCTACTCTGTTTAAGAACAGCTAAGCAGTGACTTCCAGGAGAGGAGCATGGGTAAGATAGTATTAAAGTCAGCAGATAGCAGAACTCATAGTGGCTCTCCTCACCATTACCATTTTTCATTTAGGAGGGAGTATAAGCTGAAATCAATGAATCTTTAAAAGGGGTGCTGGGAGGAATAGGAACAGATGGGGGACCCATAATGAGAAAAGGAGGAAGGGGTCAGTGTGAGGAGTGAGGGGCAGAATAAAGAGGAAAGTGTGAAAAATGGGGTATAAGGTAGGAAAGCATAGAAGAATTCCCATACAGTTGTACAGCCTCAAAACACTACAGAATCAGAAGGCAGTAGTGTTCATATTTTCTACCCTCGGTTTATACTCGAGTCAATCACTTTTAGTAGTTTTTTAGGTAAAAATAGGTACCTCGGTTTATACACGGGTCGGTTTATACTCGAGTATATACGGGTAAATAAATTTGAGTGCACATGAGAATGTTCTATGAAGTTACAAATCCTTTTGCTTTATGTCCAAGCAAATGAAATGGTTGCCTACAAAGGACAATGATTAACCAGATGAATTCGCTAAAGAGTAAAATGAGACATGCTGCTTAGAAACCTTATGGAACCATATGGAACTAACCAAGAGGTGCCTGGGGGAGCAACAAGGAAACTGAAGGTTCTTGGTTATTTTTTGGTTTGTGTGTTTAAAAATACATAGTAACATAGTAATTGAGGAGAGGTGAGACACAGTTTGTTGAATGAATGAATAATTGTGCTCAGGGACGCCCCTACCATGAAGCAAACTGAAACTTTTGCTCATAGCGCCCCCTGCGGTCATCTAGAAAGGCGTTAGTTAAACAAACAAAAAAACCCCCCCACTGCAATACTATATTTCCGCCACTAGGAAGAAGAAAAAGGGGTGTGTGCTTCCCCTTGCAGTTTTTAAATAGACGGAAATGAGGCAGTGACATAGAACCCTGAGGAAGCACATGAGTGAAACCACGAGGGTGAAACGCACGTAGGTGCTTTGGGGGTCCCAGGGAATACACAGAGGTTCATGCATAATCCCCAATTTAACTCCGGCAAAGCCTGGCAACAGAGAATCGACCATTACTACAGAGGACTGATATGAGCAACCCCTGCATAGAAGCTTCTGTCCCAGCAGGTGAAGAGGTGGGAGCATGATACCAGCTGAGATATCGTCCTTATTCCAGAGAACAGCAGAGGGATGTGTGCGCTGGAAGGAAGCCACTAGCAGAAAGTCCCGTCGGACACCAGCATAAGCCTGGGGGAAGGGAGCAGAAGCCATATCAATAGTCTGATCTGGGAGTATGGTTTTTTAGTAACATTTTCAGTGCTGCATACTCTGTTGCCAACAGAAATATGAGTTATGGACGGGGAGGACATTGATACATAAGGACTCGGGTATTCTATATAATTTTTGTATTGATGTTGTCACTGTGTATGGCAGAATGTAATGTTGTTGCTTCCCCTTGCATTGCTTGCACCTGGGAATGGAGAAGAATGGACAGGGAATTGTAGCTGTAAACAGTAATAGAATATTGTACATAGGGCAGAATTCCACTCACACTATCTCCACACTGGCAGCGAGTGGGACTCATGGTTTGGAGATGGGGCTGAACATATGGTGCTGGCAGACACTGTCTGGGGGGCTGGGTTGAGCCCATTTTATGAGCTGCCTGGGCCTTAGGTTGTAGTGTGGGAATGGAGAATGATGGGAACTGTAGTCAGGGGAGACATTTGTTAAGTTACTCTTATGTATGCATGTGTCTGTATGTGTTTGTGTCTCTATCTGTGTATGAATCTGTGTATGTCTGCATCTATGTACGTTTGTGCCTGTCTGTATGTGTTTATCTATAAGTGTATCTGTATGCATGCAAGTGTATATGCATGCACGTGTGCCATTCTGTATGCGTGGGCACCTTATATGTATCAGCCCTCCAATTCACCAGCCAGTGTAAAGTCAGCCTTCCATGTCACCAGCCAGTGTTAAGTCCACACCCACTTCTGCAAACCATGGCCACACCCACTTTCCTAATGAAGCCATGCCCACTACCACGCCCCTGTATTCCTATAGGCACCATTCAAAACTCTAAGAACCCCCTGAATTTGCTCTGTCTATTGGGATAATGTAGTCTGGAGACTTTTGTTCCCCTTTAAAAGAAAGGTGATCCGCCAGGACAAGGGGTCCTTCACAAATATTCTTTCTGCTTATTATCAGTAAAACTAACCTTGTAAACTATCAAAACAGCTTTCAGAATCCTACCCAGAGCTGGTCCCTTTAGAAATGTTTTAATCCAGAATAGGGATAATCAGATCTGTTGTTTATCTTAAATGGATAGTATTACAATCAGTTAGTAATACTGTATGCATCATTTCATTATTATACAACTGTAAAAAGCGGGAAGTCTAAGGGCGAAAGGTAGGATGTGGAGTTTAATGAAAAGTGGCAGCAGTCTGCTGCAATTAGAGAATAACCTTGAGGCAATCAGACAGCAATTTGCATTGTGTTGTAGGGAATACTGGAAAGTACAAAAATAGAAAACATTTTAATGTTTCATTTCACAAAAGTAAAAAGAGGTATCACTATTAGGTATAAAACCTAATTCAGTTTAAAAAGCATCTGCATTTTTAAATTCTGATAAAATGCACTATTTACAAGAAATCATGTGTATTACATAAAGGTACAATACAAGGATTGTGGAAGCACTCCAATTAGGCTAATTTACAACTACATTTAACGGAAGTGCTATGGATCTGGTCAAACATTTATACAAACATAGAAAAGATAATCAATGCACATTCCTGGGCCCCATACAATATCATATTATCTGCACACTGGCATACTTTATAAACAAAGGGGTTTTAGTATATCTGTTGTATTCAATTAGATCAACTGGACTTGAAATGTAGTTCTTGAAGACGTTTCGCTAGTCATCCGACTGGCTTTCTCAATTCAGAATGACTTGTACAAGAATCTGTGGCAATTATGTACCCTGGAAAATCCCAATAGCATATCACAGCCAGGTGTTAAGGGTGTGATTAGATAGTGGCTAAGAGGTGTTATAGGAACGCCAGAGTAAGGTGTTAAAACACCTATAAAACTCTTAGCCCACTATCTAATCACACCCTTAACACTGGCTGTGATATGCTAATTGGGATTTTCCAGGGTACATAATTGCCCAAGATTCTTGTACAAGTCATTCTGAATTGAGAAAGCCAGTCGGAGACTAGCGAAACGTCTTCAAGAACTACATTTCAAGTCCAGTTGATCTAATTGAATACAACAGATATACCATGACCTGGGTGAATGAGAACCTTCACAAGCGGGTTTTAGTATACATTACTGTGATCACATGAATGAAAAGCCTTCCAACCACGTCAAGGTAACCCCAGTCTGGAAGGTCCGAACTTCTAACCATTTTACATTTCTTTTACTTCAATTATGATTAGCAAACTTTGCATTTCTCATTCTAACACACTGGATCCATATAACAGGCTCTTTCACTTCCCCCCAGCCCTTTGGCTTTTTAAAATGAGGGAAGAGGCCACCCAGTGCTTTATATTAAAGGCATAGGACCCCCTATAAAAGGGGCATGTTGGGGGTGCTATTACCACATGGAGGCTTGACCAAGCCTCCCAATAAATACATACAATACAACACGCCTATGGGAGGTCCTATGCCTTTAATATAAAGCACTGGATCGCCTCTTCCCTCATTTTTAAAAGCCAAAGGTCTGGGGGGGGAAGTGAAAGAGACTGTTATATGGATCCAGTGTGTTAGTATGAGAATTGCAAAGTTTGCTAATTGTAATTGAAGTAAAAGAAATGTAAAAAGGTTAGAAGTTAGGACCTTCCAGACTGGGGTTACCTTGATGTGGTTGGAAGGCTTTTCATTCATGTGATCACAGTAATGTATACTAAAACCCCTTTGTTCATAAAGTATGCCAGTGTGCAGATAATATGATATTGTATGGGGCCCAGGAATGTGCATTGATTATCTTTTCTATGTTTGTATTACATAAAGGTAGTATACTTGTGAAGGTTCTCATTCATCCGGGTCATGGTATATATGTGGTATTCATTTGGATCAACTGAGCTTGAAGTTTACTGCAGTCCCATACACAGCCCCATAGAAAGTCCCATGCACAGCCCCATAGAAAGTCCCATGCTCAGCCCCATAGAAAGTCCCATGCTCAGCCCCATAGAATGTCCCATGCTCAGCCCCATAGAAAGTCCCATGCACAGCCCCATAGAAAGTCCCATGCACAGCCTCATACACAGATGTGCCCTACATACCTTTCTGTGCTTTTGTTGTGGCACAATTTAAAAACAGTTGTGTGCCACCAAAAATGAAGCCACAACCAAACATTCATGCACACTTTTAATGGTTACAAGCTTTTTACTTTATTGTTAAGATAGATAGATAGATAGATAGATAGATAGATAGATAGATTAGATGATAGATAGATAGATAGATAGATAGATAGATAGATAGATAGATAGATAGATAGATAGATAGATAGATAAAGAGACAGATAGAGGTAGGCAGACATGCGGGTGGACAGAAAGACAGATTAGACAGATAGGTGGATAAGATACAAAGACAGAAAGAAATAGGTAGATAGGTAGATAGATGCTAGATGATAGATAGATGCTAGATGATAGATAGATGATAGATAGATGCTAGATGCTAGATAGATGCTAGATGCTAGATAGATGCGATAGATGCTAGATGCTAGACAGATGCTAGATAGATGCTAGATAGATGCTAGATAATAGATAGATGCTAGATGATAGATAGATGCTAGATGATTGATAGATGCTAGATGATTGATAGATGCTAGATGATTGATAGATAGCTAGATGATTGATAGATAGCTAGATGATTGATAGATGATAGATAGCTAGATGATAGATAGCTAGATGATAGCTAGATGATAGCTAGATGATAGCTAGCTAGATGATAGATAGTTGGATGATAGTCCAACCCCAAAATGTTTTTTAAGTATATAAATGGTAAAAAGATGAGGACTGAGAATGTGGGACCATTAAATAATGGGGCTGAGGTGTTTGTAGAGGATGCCGAAAAGGCTAGTCTGCTAAACCATTTTTTTACATCGGTTTTTACTGTTGAGAATCCTTGTCCTTACAGTAGGGATTGTAATAATATGCAGGGAAGAAATGAAGAGTATTCACATTGGCTAACAGAGGATATGGTACGGAAACAATTAGACAAAGTTAATATCAATAAAGCGCCAGGACCAGATGGATTGCATCCTGGGATTTTAAAAGAGCTTAGTTCAGTTCTATCTAGACCACTGTTTCTCATCTTTTCAGATTCACTTTTGTCTGGGGATGTGCTGCTGGATTGGAAAAAAGCCAATGTAATACCAATATTCAAAAAAGGTAGTCGTTCACAGCCTGGAAACTATAGACCTATAAGCCTAACATCATAGTAACATAGTAACATAGTAACATAGTAATTAAGGTTGAATAAAGACATTCGTCCATCAATCCAACCTATTCCCTTTTTTTTTTTTTTTTTTTTTTTAACCCTACCTAACAGTTGATCCAGAGGAAGGCAAAAAACCCAGCTAAAAAGGGGGAAAAAATCCTTCCTGACTCCAAACGGCAATCGGAAAGTATCCCTGGATCACTAGATCTATATGCATTATACCAGTAATTCCAATATTTTTAGTTTTAGAAACTTATCCAGGCCTTTTTTAAGTTATCAATGAACTTTCCATTACCAACTCTGCTGGAAGACAGTTCCACAGTTTCACCGTTCTCACTGTAAAGAAACCTCCTAACTGAAGTGAAACTTCTTTTTTCCAACCTTAAAGGATGTCCACGGTCCATCTGATATGACCTATTATAACAATGCACCAGAGAGTTCATGTATGGGCCATTAATATATTTGTATAAGGTTATCATGTCCCCACGCAAACGCGCTTCTCCAATGTAAACAGCCCAACTTGTCTAATCTGCCTGCATATTCAAGCCCCTCCATTCCCCTTATTAATTTAGTTGCCTTCTGTGAACTGACTCCATTTCCAAGATGTCCCTTTGTATATGGGATTCCAAAACTGCACCGCATATTCCAAATGAGGCCTTACTAGTGCCTTGTAAAGAGGGAGAATAATATTTTTCTTCTTGAATCTATTCCCTCTTTATACAAGACAATATCTTGCTAGCTCTAGCGTTGCTACCTGGCATTGTTTGCTAAGCTAAGTCTGTTATTACCAGAACCCCAAATCTTTTTCATTACAGATGCACCTAACAAGAGTTATTTATGGTGTAGGTGGCACAGGGATTATTAAATCCCAAATGCATCACCTTACATTTATCAACATTGAATTCATCTGCCATTCTCTGCCCATTTTGATAATCTATCTAGGTCTGCTTGCAGCACTTGCACATCATTGGAAGTTTCCAAAGCTCTGCATAATTTAGTGTCATCAGCAAACACAGAGACCTTGCTCTCAATGCCCCCTTCTAAGTCATTTATAAACAGATTAAACAGAAGCGGCCCCAGTACAGAACCCTGAGACTCCGCTTAGAACTTTAGCCCACATAGATGTAGCTCCATTAACCACCATCTCTGTTTGCGGTCCAATAACCCGTTCTCTATCCATGAAACAATGTTTTCTTCAAGGCCAACAGTCCTCAGTTTATACATTAGTCGCCTATGTGGCACAGTATCAAAGCTTTTGCAAAATCACCAATATACCACATCCACAGCTGTGCCTGAATCTAACTTCTTACTCACTTCTTCATAAAAACCAATTAAATTTGTCTGGCAAATTTGTCAGTGGTAAGGAAGGTGATGGAAACTTTAAGGGATCATATCCTTGACTTTGTCTCCAGAGATCATCTTATTAGTAGTAGTCAGCATGGATTTATGAGAAATAGAACATGCCAGACAAATTTAATTGGTTTTTATGAAGAAGTGAGTAAGAAGTTAGATTCAGGCACAGCAGTGGATGTGGTATATTTGGATTTTGCAAAAGCTTTTGATACTGTGCCACATAGGCGACTAATGTATAAACTGAGGACTGTTGGCCTTGAAGAAAACATTTGTTCATGGATAGAGAACTGGTTATTGGACCGCAAACAGAGAGTGGTGGTTAATGGAGCTACATCTATGTGGGCTAAAGTTCTAAGCGGAGTGCCTCAGGGTTCTGTACTGGGGCCGCTTCTGTTTAATCTGTTTATAAATGACTTAGAAGGGGGCATTGAGAGCAAGGTCTCTGTGTTTGCTGATGACACTAAACTATGCAGAGCTTTGGAAACTTCCAATGATGTGCAAGTGCTGCAAGCAGACCTAGATAGATTATCAAAATGGGCAGTAGAATGGCAGATGAGATTCAATGTTGATAAATGTAAGGTGATGCATTTGGGATTTAATAATCCCTGTGCCACCTACACCATAAATAACTCTGTGTTAAGTGCATCTGTAATGGAAAAAGATTTTGGGGTTCTGGTAGATAACAGACTTAGCTATAGCAAACAATGCCAGGTAGCAACGGCTAGAGCTAGCAAGATACTGTCTTGTATAAGAAGGGGAATAGATTCAAGAGAGAAAAATATTATTCTCCCTCTTTACAAGGCACTAGTAAGGCCTCATTTGGAATATGCGGTGCAGTTTTGGAATCCCATATACAAAAGGGACATCTTGGAAATTGAGTCAGTTCACAGAAGGGCAACTTAATTAATAAGGGGAATGGAGGGGCTTGAATATGCAGGCAGATTAGACAAGTTAGGGCTGTTTACATTGGAGAAGCGACGTTTGCGTGGGGACATGATAACCTTATACAAATATATTAATGGCCCATACAATGAACTCTCTGGTGCATTGTTTATTAACAGGTCATATCAGATGGAACGTGGACATCCTTTAAGGTTGGAAGAAAAGAAGTTTCACCTTCAGGTTAGGAGGGGTTTCTTTACAGTGAGAACGGTGAAACTGTGGAACTGTCTTCCAGCAGATGTGGTAATGGCAAGTTCATTGAATAGCTTTAAAAACGGCCTGGATAAGTTTCTAAAACTAAAAAATATTGCGAATTACTGGTATTAATGCATATAGATCTAGCTGATCCAGGGATACTTTCCGATTGCCGTTTGGAGTCAGGAAGGATTTTTTTCCCCCTTTTTAGCTGGGTTTTTTTGCCTTCCTCTGGATCAACTGTTAGGTAGGGTTAAAAAAAAAAAAAGGGGGGGGTGAATAGGTTGGAATTGATGGACGTATGTCTTTATTCAACCTTAATTACTATGTTACTATGTTACTATGATAGATAGCTAGATGATAGATAGCTAGATGATAAATGATAGATAGCTAAATGAAAGATAGCTAGATGATAGATAGCTAGATGATAGCTAGATGATAGCTAGATGATAGCTAGATGATAGATGATAGATGATAGATAGATAGAAGACAAAATGACAGACAGACAGAATAATAGACATAGAATTATAGACAAAAAAAAGAATTATAGATAGACAGAATGACAGACTTAAACTGGCCTCAGATCTACTTTTTTTTAACTTCCTTTTAATCTTCTGGGGAACAGTTTAGCATTAAAAATAACAGGTTCTTCCCCATCCCTTTTAATAGTGACCAATCTCCTCCAGGCAACGGCTATGAATTGTAAAGCAGTATGTACACGGCTCCAGATCACGGGACACTTACCGGGACTTTAGAAGATCGGGACTGCTTCATAAAGTCCGGGACTGTTGGCAACTATGACACACATACACACACACGCACGCACGAACGCGCATGCACACACACACACACACCCCTACCTACCTCTATTCAGGCTTGATTTCTCTATTTAGACATTCATGGCCTCCTTGGCACCTCTTTTGAACCAATATTGTTTTTTCAAGATGCTGACATTATAATCTTCAAACATGTGTCCTTTTACCTTAAAGGGCATGTCCACCCCCAAAACTATAATTTTACCCACTACTGGTCCCACTCTGTAGTGTAATAAAATCCTTACCTTACATCCCTACTCCAAATGGCTGCCCTGCTATGCCCCTCCAAAGTCCCAAAAACTGGCCACCAGGACTCTGCCTCCTGTCTCTCCTCCGGGAGAATTTTGCCATGCTCACTGCAGCCCTCTCCCCCTCCCTCTCCCTCCCGTTTTCCTCTCCCTCTCCCTAGCATAAAAAACCCCTTTGTGATATAGTAGTGCTTCCTCCCCCAGCTCCAACCGCTATATTTCTTTTGTCAGAAACTTCCCCGAACTCTACTTACCTTCCCTCTCTCCCCCCTGCCTCTCAATCGAGCAAGTTTGAGTGGGCCATAGAATGGTTTTGGTGGTCCTGGGTGGTTAGGGACGGAGACAAAAAGAGGCCCGGCTAATGGTTGGGTTGCTGGTAGTGCAGTCTCCAGCCTGGGCCAGCTTGGACACCCCTGAAATAGACACAGAAGAGAAGATGCAAGACATAAGCAAATGCCATTTACTTGTATTTACAAGGGCTTATTCAATTGTTGCAGCTCCTCCTCAGCCCTGATGAGAAATATTCTTTGCTTCATTTAAAAAAAAAAAACCCTTGTAGTAACTAACAGCTTTCTGACTCCTCCACCATTCTGCCTTCCAATTCATTAACATATGCTCACATATGCCAGGTGTGGTTCCCATTATATAGTAAATAATGCACCCCCTACTGTAAATTATAAGGATATTAAAAGTCACTGATGAGTTCCGTGACCATATAAAAGCACGAGACCGCAGGCCGAGTGCCTTTTATACAGGGCGCGGAGCTCAAAGGTGACATCTAATATCCGAATAATTTTATGTAGGGGGTGCATTATTTAGTATAATCCACCCCCTCAATCAATCTGGCCTCTGTGCAGGGATGGGGGGAGGAATAGGAATAACCCTCTGTCATTTATTCCTATCCTTCCCCCCCCACTCACTTCCCCACCTCAGTTTTCTCCCCCCTTCACGTCTACCTTCAGTTCCATTGGCTGCCACTAAGTTCAGTGTATCCTGCATCACTGTGGATGGCACGGCTCCTCCTGTACACGTTGCATCCTTTACAGGGCTGATCTATTGCGCAAGTGATTCGGCAGTCACTCGCTAGATAGTTGAGCACTGTGCAGGAAGAGGAGGAGCCACGCCATCCACGGTGGTGTGGGAGACGCTGAACTTAGTAGCAGCCAATGGAATTAACGGCAGACGTGAAGGGGGGAGAAAACTGAGGTGGGGGAAGTGAGGAGGGGGAAGGATAGGAATAAACGACAGAGGGTTATTCCTATTCCTCCCCCCCATCCCTGCACGGAAGTGGAGAGAAAACAGGTGAGATAAGAGAAGTGAGCCAACCTATAATCGGCACGCTACTAAGTAGTAGCACAACGATTTTAAGGAAATAATTTTACTGTTGGGTCCCACTGTGACCCATTATGGGGATGGATTATATAAGGGATGTGCCCCTTACAGGATAATATAAGGATATTATGCCATGGAGGAGTACCCTGACCATTTATACAGGGCAGGGAACTCTGAGGTAATGTCCTTATATTATAATGTGAAGGGGCGCATTATTTCTTATAATACATAAGTATCGTATTCCTTCACCCCATTCACATTTTAAATTCTAGCCTTGTCACTATTTCCACCTTCATTTAAACCCCCCTAGCTACCTTCTGGAAATTAAACACAGTAGAAAGGAACATCCCATCCCAGCATCTATGCGGTTAAACAAATTTTAGTGGAGGAGGAGAGAGACATTGGTTATGAAGTGACAGGAAGCAGCTCCAGCAGGTTCTGTTAGTGAAGTTAAACACTGCAAAAAACACTCAGTCATTGTTCAGGCATGAACACTGGAATGGGCGGAGTAGTGCGATATAAGAAATATAAGAAATGAGTCACTTAGTGACATAGCTGAGTGATTTTTATAAGGATATATACCACTATACCATTATAAAATATCACACTTATGTATTATATTGGAATAAAGCTAAGCTAAGGTGGTTGTTAGTTGTCCTTTTACCTTATTTTATTTCAGATTTCAGAAGCTTGATTTGAATGCAGAAACTTCTTCTGGCAAATGTGATGTTATACAGCAAGATACAATGCAGTGACTGACTGGTCACTCGCTCCTTCCACAAAGGTTTTAAGCCTTGGTGCTGTAGGCTGCCTGTATGGTTAACAGTTCATGTTGCTTATCACAAAACATAACATAAAATATAATAATGATGTATTTAATGTAAACCATCAACGTTTTTATTCTATTTGCAGTCCTCCCAATATTGTTTTTAGTCTCTATTAGAAGCTTGATTTGGATGCAGAACCTTCTTTGGGGGAAACATCGTTATACAGTAACACACTCTGATACAAGTGAAAATGTGAGTCATGCTATCCATTCTGTGCTGACATTTGGCTATGCAGATGCTTTTGGCTGTGCTTAATTAGCCAATTTTCTTAGCAGGGAAACACCTTATGGTATATCCCACTTGTGTTGTTGTGTACCAGAAATGTCATATATGACTCTTAGTGCTGTGGAGTGGGATTGATCATCTAACTTTTTGTGCTGATAAAACACAGTCAGCGTTATTCAATAAAAGTTCTTATTGTTTAAAATGGTGCTAACGTTGCCCCAACCAATCAGATGTAAGCTTTCAAATGTTAAATAAGATCTGATTGGTTGGGGCAAAATTATCACCATTTTAAACGATAAGAACTTTTATTGAATCTCCCTGAGTGTCTTTCTATAGTTATCAATTGTGTTAAACAACTAGTGAATTAAATGTAATAGATTTACTGTTTTTGTTTTTTTTGCAAACACATAACATATTTAAAGTCCAAGTAATGATATCTCTAAGGATAATTCAGGGAAAAAACATGTTAATTCTCATTCATCGCAAAGCACATTTTACATTTCATTCCTTAAGGTGGGTTTCTGCCTTCGGAGAACAAAGTTGCCCGAGAAGTGAGATTGGTCCTTATTCCTTATTGTGTCAGCATGTATAACTCAATCAAGCTTTAAATAGTTTCTTTGTGGAGGGGATTTTGTGCTCAGCAATTACTGCTTCTCTTGCACTTTCCAATTATGCTTGGTGTTATTCCTGCAACACCTGGGATTTTACACTAATTATCTTACAGTCATTTCATTTGGTGTCTCAGCAACTATTTGTAAGGTACAGCATTCAGTCACGTCTGTCACTTGTTTGCTGCTAAAGGCAATAAAATAACATAAAAAAATAAAATAAACCATAAACTGTATAGTGCAGTTTTGTATCATCTTTGTACCACAAATTTAATCATCGTCCCTCTACCTAAAGATATTATCTTGTTACAGCCAAATCCTTGGCAAATAGAGTAATTGCTTTGTAGAACCATTTAAATGATCTCACGTGCCAGCTATATTAAACTGTTACAGGGAGATGTTATAAAAGTTCTTATCTTAAAAATGGTGTTAATTTTGTCATAGCCAATTGGGTGTTAGCTTTCAAATGTTAAATAAGATCTGATTGGTTGGAGAAATGTTAGCACCATTTTTAATGATAAGAACTTTTATACAAGGCTGTATTCAATTGTTGCAGCTCCTCCTCAGCCCTGATGAGAAATATTCTTTGCTTCATTTAAAAAAAAAAAACAAAAACCTTGTAGTAACTAACAGCTTTCTGACTCCTCCACCATTCTGCCTTCCAATTCATTAACATTGCTCACATATGCCAGGTTTGGTTCCCATTATATAGTAAATAATCACCCCCTACTGTAAATTATAAGGATATTAAAAGTCACTGATGAGTTCCGTGACCATATAAAAGCACGAGACCGCAGGCCGTGCCTTTTATACAGGGCGCGGAGCTCAAAGGTGACATCTAATATCCGAATAATTTTATGTAGGGGGTGCATTATTTAGTATAATCCACCCCCTCAATCAATCTGGCCTCTGTGCAGGGATGGGGGGAGAATAGGAATAACCCTCTGTCATTTTTCCTATCCTTCCCCCCCCCACTCACTTCCCCACCTCAGTTTTCTCCCCCCTTCACGTCTACCTTCATTTCCATTGGCTGCCACTAAGTTCAGTGTATCCTGCATCACTGTGGATGGCACGCTCCTCCGTACACGTTGCATCCTTTACAGGGCTGATCTATTGCGCAAGTGATTCGCAGTCACTCGCTAGATAGTGGAGCACTGTGCAGGAAGAGGAGGAGCCACGCCATCCACGGTGGTGTGGAGACGCTGAACTTAGTAGCAGCCAATGGAATTAACGGCAGACGTGAAGGGGGAGAAAACTGAGGTGGGGGAAGTGAGGAGGGGGAAGGATAGGAATAAACGACAGAGGGTTATTCCTATTCCTCCCCCCCATCCCTGCACGGAAGTGGAGAGAAAACAGGTGAGATAAGAGAAGTGAGCCAACCTATAATCGGCACGCTACTAAGTAGTAGCACAACGATTTTAAGGAAATAATTTTACTGTTGGGTCCCACTGTGACCCATTATGGGGATGGATTATATAAGGGATGTGCCCCTTACAGGATAATATAAGGATATTATGCCATGGAGGAGTACCCTGACCATTTATACAGGGCAGGAACTCTGAGTTAAGTCCTTATATTATAATGTAGGGGCGCATTATTTCTTATAATACATAAGTATCGTATTCCTTCACCCCTTTCACATTTTAAATTCAGCCTTGTCACTATTTCCACCTTCATTTAAACCCCCCTAGCTACCTTCTGGAAATTAAACACAGTAGAAAGACCATCCCATCCCAGCATCTATGCGGTTAAACAAATTTTAGTGGAGGAGGAGAGAGACATTGGTTATAGTGACAGGAAGCAGCTCCAGCAGGTTCTGTTAGTGAAGTTAAACACTGCAAAAAACCTCAGTCATTGTTCAGGCATGAACACTGGAATGGGCGGAGTAGTGCGATATAAAGAATATAAGAAATGAGTCACTTAGTGACAAGCTGAGTATTTTTATAAGGATATATACCACTATACCTTATATATCACACTTATGTATTATATGGAATAAAGCTAAGCTAAGGTGGTTGTTAGTTGTCCTTTTACCTTATTTTATTTCAGATTTCAGAACTTGATTTGAATGCAGAAACTTCTTCTGGCAAATGTGATGTTATACAGCAAGATACAATGCAGTGACTGACTGGTCACTCGCTCCTTCCACAAGTTTTAAGCCTTGGTGCTGTAGGCTGCCTGTATGGTTAACAGTTCATGTTGCTTATCACAAACATAACTAAAATATAATAATGATGTTTTAATGTAAACCATCAACGTTTTTATTCTATTTGCATTCCTCCCATATTGTTTTTAGTCTCTATTAGAAGCTTGATTTGGATCAGAACCTTCTTTGGGGGAAACATCGTTATACAGTAACACACTCTGATACAAGTGAAAATGTGAGTCATGCTATCCATTCTGTGCTGACATTTGGCTATGCAGATGCTTTTGGCTGTGCTTAATTAGCCAATTTCTTAGCAGGAAACACCTTATGGTATATCCCACTTGTGTTGTTGTGTACCAAAATGTCATATAGGACTCTTAGTGCTGTGGAGTGGGATTGATCATCTAACTTTTTGTGCTGATAAACACAGTCAGCGTTATTCAATAAAGTTCTTATTGTTTAAATGGTGCTAACGTTGCCCCAACCAATCGATGTAAGCTTTCAAATGTTAAATAAGATCTGATTGGTTGGGGCAAAATTATCACCATTTTAAACGATAAGAACTTTTATTGAATCTCCCTGAGTGTCTTTCTATAGTTATCAATTGTGTTAAACAACTAGTGAATTAAATGTAATAGATTATACTGTTTTTTGTTTTTTTTGCAAACACATAACATATTTAAAGTCCAAGTAATGATATCTCTAAGGATAATTCAGGGAAAAAACATGTTAATTCTCATTCATCGCAAAGCACATTTTACATTTCATTCCTTAAGGTGGGTTTCTGCCTTCGGGAAACAAAGTTGCCCGGAAGTGAGATTGGTCCTTATTCCTTATTGTGTCAGCATGTATAACTCAATCAAGCTTTAAATAGTTTCTTTGTGGAGGGGATTTTGTGCTCAGCAATTACTGCTTCTCTTGCACTTTCCAATTATGCTTGGTGTTATTCCTGCAACACCTGGGATTTAACACTAATTTCTTACAGTCATTTCATTTGGTGTTCTCAGCAACTATTTGTAGTCACAGCATTCAGTCACGTCTGTCACTTGTTTGCTGCTAAAGGCAATAAAATAACATAAAAAAATAAAAACCATAAACTGTATAGTGCAGTTTTGTATCATCTTTGTACCCACAATTTAATCATCGTCCCTCTACCTAAGATTATATCTTGTTACAGCCAAATCCTTGGCAAATAGAGTAATTGCTTTGTAGAACCATTTAAATGATCTCACGTGCCACTATATTAACTGTTACAGGGAGATGTTATAAAAGTTCTTATCTTAAAATGGTGTTAATTTTGTCATAGCCAATTGGGTGTTAGCTTTCAAATGTTAAATAAGATCTGATTGGTTGGAGAAATGTTAGCACCATTTTTAATGATAAGAACTTTTATTACATCTCCCGGTTAGTTCTCTAAATATAATAATGCATAATTTTTGAAGAATTAGGTTACCGGGAGATGTAATAAAAGTTCTTATCATTAAAAATGGTGCTAACATTTCTCCAACCAATCAGATCTTATTTAACATTTGAAAGCTAACACCCAATTGGCTATGACAAAATTAACACCATTTTAAGATAAGAACTTTTATAACATCTCCCTGTAACAGTTAATATAGTGGCACGTGAGATCATTTAAATGGTTCTACAAAGCAATTACTCTATTTGCCAAGGATTTGGCTGTAACAAGATATAATCTTAGGTAGAGGGACGATGATTAAATTGTGGGTACAAAGATGATACAAAACTGCACTATACAGTTTATGGTTTTTATTTTTTTATGTTATTTTATTGCCTTTAGCAGCAAACAAGTGACAGACGTGACTGAATGCTGTGACTACAAATAGTTGCTGAGAACACCAAATGAAATGACTGTAAGAAATTAGTGTTAAATCCCAGGTGTTGCAGGAATAACACCAAGCATAATTGGAAAGTGCAAGAGAAGCAGTAATTGCTGAGCACAAAATCCCCTCCACAAAGAAACTATTTAAAGCTTGATTGAGTTATACATGCTGACACAATAAGGAATAAGGACCAATCTCACTTCCGGGCAACTTTGTTTCCCGAAGGCAGAAACCCACCTTAAGGAATGAAATGTAAAATGTGCTTTGCGATGAATGAGAATTAACATGTTTTTTCCCTGAATTATCCTTAGAGATATCATTACTTGGACTTTAAATATGTTATGTGTTTGCAAAAAAAACAAAAAACAGTATAATCTATTACATTTAATTCACTAGTTGTTTAACACAATTGATAACTATAGAAAGACACTCAGGGAGATTCAATAAAAGTTCTTATCGTTTAAAATGGTGATAATTTTGCCCCAACCAATCAGATCTTATTTAACATTTGAAAGCTTACATCGATTGGTTGGGGCAACGTTAGCACCATTTAAACAATAAGAACTTTATTGAATAACGCTGACTGTGTTTATCAGCACAAAAAGTTAGATGATCAATCCCACTCCACAGCACTAAGAGTCCTATATGACATTTTGGTACACAACAACACAAGTGGGATATACCATAAGGTGTTTCCTGCTAAGAAATTGGCTAATTAAGCACAGCCAAAAGCATCTGCATAGCCAAATGTCAGCACAGAATGGATAGCATGACTCACATTTTCACTTGTATCAGAGTGTGTTACTGTATAACGATGTTTCCCCCAAAGAAGGTTCTGATCCAAATCAAGCT
This sequence comes from Hymenochirus boettgeri, assembly GCA_019447015.1. NCBI lineage: Eukaryota > Metazoa > Chordata > Amphibia > Anura > Pipidae > Hymenochirus > Hymenochirus boettgeri. The sequence goes on along the minus strand of CM033470.1, from coordinate 229,744,585 downwards.
TCTAATAGAGACTAAAAACAATATGGGAGGAATGCAAATAGAATAAAAACGTTGATGGTTTACATTAAAACATCATTATTATATTTTAGTTATGTTTGTGATAAGCAACATGAACTGTTAACCATACAGGCAGCCTACAGCACCAAGGCTTAAAACTTGTGGAAGGAGCGAGTGACCAGTCAGTCACTGCATTGTATCTTGCTGTATAACATCACATTTGCCAGAAGAAGTTTCTGCATTCAAATCAAGTTCTGAAATCTGAAATAAAATAAGGTAAAAGGACAACTAACAACCACCTTAGCTTAGCTTTATTCCATATAATACATAAGTGTGATATATAAGGTATAGTGGTATATATCCTTATAAAAATACTCAGCTTGTCACTAAGTGACTCATTTCTTATATTCTTTATATCGCACTACTCCGCCCATTCCAGTGTTCATGCCTGAACAATGACTGAGGTTTTTTGCAGTGTTTAACTTCACTAACAGAACCTGCTGGAGCTGCTTCCTGTCACTATAACCAATGTCTCTCTCCTCCTCCACTAAAATTTGTTTAACCGCATAGATGCTGGGATGGGATGGTCTTTCTACTGTGTTTAATTTCCAGAAGGTAGCTAGGGGGGTTTAAATGAAGGTGGAAATAGTGACAAGGCTGAATTTAAAATGTGAAAGGGGTGAAGGAATACGATACTTATGTATTATAAGAAATAATGCGCCCCTACATTATAATATAAGGACTTACACTCAGAGTTCCTGCCCTGTATAAATGGTCAGGGTACTCCTCCATGGCATAATATCCTTATATTATCCTGTAAGGGGCACATCCCTTATATAATCCATCCCCATAATGGGTCACAGTGGGACCCAACAGTAAAATTATTTCCTTAAAATCGTTGTGCTACTACTTAGTAGCGTGCCGATTATAGGTTGGCTCACTTCTCTTATCTCACCTGTTTTCTCTCCACTTCCGTGCAGGGATGGGGGGGAGGAATAGGAATAACCCTCTGTCGTTTATTCCTATCCTTCCCCCTCCTCACTTCCCCCACCTCAGTTTTCTCCCCCTTCACGTCTGCCGTTAATTCCATTGGCTGCTACTAAGTTCAGCGTCTCCACACCACCGTGGATGGCGTGGCTCCTCCTCTTCCTGCACAGTGCTCCACTATCTAGCGAGTGACTGCGAATCACTTGCGCAATAGATCAGCCCTGTAAAGGATGCAACGTGTACGGAGGAGCGTGCCATCCACAGTGATGCAGGATACACTGAACTTAGTGGCAGCCAATGGAAATGAAGGTAGACGTGAAGGGGGGAGAAAACTGAGGTGGGGAAGTGAGTGGGGGGGGGAAGGATAGGAAAAATGACAGAGGGTTATTCCTATTCTCCCCCCATCCCTGCACAGAGGCCAGATTGATTGAGGGGGTGGATTATACTAAATAATGCACCCCCTACATAAAATTATTCGGATATTAGATGTCACCTTTGAGCTCCGCGCCCTGTATAAAAGGCACGGCCTGCGGTCTCGTGCTTTTATATGGTCACGGAACTCATCAGTGACTTTTAATATCCTTATAATTTACAGTAGGGGGTGATTATTTACTATATAATGGGAACCAACCTGGCATATGTGAGCAATGTTAATGAATTGGAAGGCAGAATGGTGGAGGAGTCAGAAAGCTGTTAGTTACTACAAGGTTTTGTTTTTTTTTTTTAAATGAAGCAAAGAATATTTCTCATCAGGGCTGAGGAGGAGCTGCAACAATTGAATACAGCCTTGTGTTAAAAATGGTGGTAATTTTGTCATAGCCAATTGGGTGTTAGCTTTCAATGTTAATAAGATCTGATTGGTTGGAGAAATGTTAGCACCATTTTTAATGATAACTTTTATTACATCTCCCGGTTAGTTCTCTAATATAATAATGCATATTTTGAAGAATTAGGTTAGAGGTCTTAATGATCAGTTTTTACCGAAAAACATGCTGACAGCCAGCTCTCACTATGCTAATTAGCCACAATGTACGTGATGTCATTCTGCCTCCGACTGTCGCCAATAGAAAATCTATTGCTGTCCAGAAAATTAAGAGGGAAGAGAGAGGTGTCTGTCGCATGTCAAAACTTCTCTGCCCTTTAGTTCTCCTGATATATCTGCATGCCTGCTAGCAATGAAAGATCTTTTACTGTAAAATCAAATTACCTTACTAACCAATTTAGAGGTAGATATATTAATTTTACTATTTCTTGCTAGTGGGATCACACATACATTTTAAACATTAAATATTGAATGAATGTTTGCTGAAAGTTTGATGATCCTCTTGATTTAACAAAAATGTTGTTTACACATCCCTCTGACAATGTAGCCTCTGCAAATTGTCATGTTCACTAGGATCAACTTGCTCAGGCTCCTGTTTGAGATGAGGTAATCCCCCCCTTTGTCCCACCTCCCAAGTACTAAAAGATGCATTTATAGTAATGCTATATTTACTGAAACTTTTAAATAGTATAATTTAAGTAATAAGTATAACTAGAAAGGGAAAGTTTAAGTATAAACTTTGAATTTGGCTTGAAAGAGCACATTTTGGAAGGGAATTTGTGTATTTGTGCTGCGATATTTAAAACTCAATAATGCTAAGATGAGGACATTGTTCTTTTTTACTTAGTAAATCAGGTAAGTGAACGGGTTCCGCACTGTCCTAAGTCACCGGGATAAGGAAGACCAAGCTGCATGAACTTCAATACATCAAGTTTATTAATTACGCCTGACGCGTTTCAGACCCACCAGTCCTTAATCATAGGCACAGTCATTACTATGTCACACACCCATTTAAATACCCCAATCCCTCCTAGTGCTCCACCCATGTGATCGTCACTACGGTAAGTCCTTGCGAGTTCCGAACACCAAACCCGTCTCACTACAGATTACCCATTCATGACTCCAAGCAACATGTCTTAAGTAGCTGAACATAGAGGATCCTATGACCTATGCACAGTTATGTAAATACAATGAAACAATTAGCATTATGTATCATATCCTGATAACAGTCATATTGGTACATCATATGTATCTATCTGAATCACTGAAATAGAATCTCTCCTATATAGAGCTACGTATATTACAAAATACCTCAAATTCAATATAGAAAAAGTGAATAAATAACTATAAAAAGACATCATAATAATGATACTGTACTAGCTAAATGGTCACGTACATATATGTATATATATATTACTATTATATGGACCCTAATCCATGGAGTCCTAATCGATAATAATCAATTAGAATAATGTTATGTTACACTTGCTTAAAATGGTGCTTACCCAATGTAACAATTACATCAAATACTGAATTCATGCCCATGGGGAATAGCTTCTATTCCTGTTTCTAGTGTCTCTTTTATACACTGTATACCTTGTATCCGTAATTGATTAATATTGCCATTGTTACAGGCACTAAAGTGTCTGGCTACTGGACTATCTATCGCCTTCTTAATAATGGCTCTTACGTGCTCTCCTGGCTTTTAGTGCCCTGATAGTACAACCCAATATTGTGAGTGGCATGTACAACACTCCAAAATGTATATTACATATGTTGTGGTGCAATTTATATATTTTCGAACTGAGCCAATCACGGACGCTGCGGCCGCTGCTCAGACACCGGAGAGAGGGAAGGTAAGTAAGTTTGGGGGATTTTCTTAAAAATGTTTTTTAGCGGTTGGGGCTGGGGAAAGAACCCTAATATATGGCCAAGGGTTTCTATGCTAGGGGGAAGGAATGCAAAACGGGAGGGAGAGGGAGGGGAGGGAGGGGGAGAAGGGACAGGACTCCCACGGGACTTGTGAGGTGGAGGAGCTGCGTTTTCATTTGTCTGGTATCCTTCTCTTTGCTTAGAAGGGCTGCAGTACGCATGCCAAACTTCTCCCAGAGGCCGTAGGAGGCAGAGTCGTATATAGGACTCTGCTATCCTCCTGGTGGGCAGTTTTTGAACTTTGGGGGGGACTACAGGAGAGCCTTATGGAGCTGGGATGTGAGGTAAGGATTAAACTACACTACACAATGGGCCCAGTAGTGGGGGGATTATAGTTTTGGGGGTGGACATCCCTTTAAAGTTCAATATAGCTGTCTGTATTCCTATCCACAATGATATAAGATGCTAACGGGAATATGTAATAAAAGTTCTTGTCATTAAAAATGGTGCCAATTGCCCCAACCAATCAGATTTATTTACCATTTGAAACTAACATCTGATTTGCACCATTTTTAATGATAAGAACTTTTATTAAATCTCCCTGCAAGTACATTAGAGCTGTTGATAACTCAATATTTACCGAGCCAAAATATATTAAGAGGCTGGGAGCCTTTGCATCTAATATATTTGCCCTTTATCTGCCATTGTTTGATTTGTTGTAAGGTGCTATGCATTATGCGCATTGTCTTGAATTTATAACAATGTATTCTCAGTTTCAGTATACAGACAGATTCTGTTTATAGACAGGAAAAAGGTTTTTTGTTTTTTTAAAGACTGAAATTCTTCTACCAATCCGACCAGTGGTTCTCTTTACCGAACCCGACCCGCAACCTTTTCAAACTCAATGAGGGTTACCTGACCTGCAAATCGGGTAACCCGCGGGTGCCAGACCCAATGCAGGACTCTAGAGTAAACCCAGCTAAGTGTACGCAGTACTCTTTCATGCTCTGTAGTGCTAAACAGGTCAAAACAAGGAAGTTGCAGCCTTGCTTCCTAGAAGCTGACAGTCAATCACTAGCACAGAGATCCTCCTTCTCCCGGACCCAGGTTTTCTCATATTCAATGCTCCTGTTTTACCAATGATATAATCCTTTACTTTTCATACAAATAATAAAAGTAATTTTGCAGTGTATTTCTTAGCTAGCATAGAATGTAGAAACAGAATATTAACATTTCAGTTAAATAAATGGGGAATTGAACCTGCAATTTCATGTACACTTGTATTGAAAAAAGCAAAGCTTTTACCCCTATCTCAAATACAGATTATATAAAATACTAGCATATGTAGAATTTTTATCTTTTGCTAGGAACGTAAAGAAAACAAAAAAAAACAATCTGGGGATTTGAACCAGTGATGGTTTGGACTGTATCAGGGTTATTCAAAAAAAGTTCTTATCATTAAAATGTGCTAATTTGCCCCAACCAATCAGATGTTCTTTCAAATGTTAAAATAGGTCGGATTGGTTGGGGCAAAATTAGCACCATTTTAAACGATAAGAACTTTTTTGAATAACCCTTATGTTTCTAAAACATGTGCTTTACCAGTTAAGCCACAATGCAGATGCATATAACATAACATTTGCTAGGAACAAAATTTAATAAAAAAAAGTTAGTAAAATGAGCTAATATTTTTTATTTCCCCGGAAGGCTGCATGTAATTCACACTAACTGGTCAAAACCTTGCAGTGTAACAAGCAGCTTTTAAAATCTTTTCAGAAACTTCTTATTGTGGTTAAATCTGTATAGAAAATCATCTGTGCATAGAGACAGTGAATACTGGTCAGGGGGATGTGGCTTTTTGAGAACTACTTGGGCCAGCTATATTAAACTGTTACAGGGAGATGTTATAAAAGTTCTTATCGTTAAAAATGGTGTTAATTTTGTCATAGCCAATTGGGTGTTAGCTTTCAAATGTTAAATAAGATCTGATTGGTTGGAGAAATGTTAGCACCATTTTTAATGATAAGAACTTTTATTACATCTCCCGGTTAGTTCTCTAAATATAATAATGCATAATTTTTGAAGAATTAGGTTAGAGGTCTTAATGATCAGTTTTTACCGAAAAGACATGCTGACAGCCAGCTCTCACTATGCTAATTAGCCACAATGTACGTGATGTCATTCTGCCTCCGACTGTCTGCCAATAGAAAATCTATTGCTGTCCAGAAAATTAAGAGGGAAGAGAGAGGTGTCTGTCGCATGTCAAAACTTCTCTGCCCTTTAGTTCTCCTGATATATCTGCATGCTCTGCTAGCAATGAAAGATCTTTTACTGTAAAATCAAATTACCTTTACTAACCAATTTAGAGGTAGATATATTAATTTTACTATTTCTTGCTAGTGGGATCACACATACATTTTAAACATTAAATATTGAATGGAATGTTTGCTGAAAGTTTGATGATACCTCTGTGATTTAACAAAAATGTTGTTTACACATCCCTCTGACAATGTAGACCTCGGCAAATTGTCATGTTCACTAGGATCAACTTGCTCAGGCTCCTGTTTGAGATGAGGTAACTCCCACCTTTGTCTCACCTCCCAAGTATTAAAAGATGCATTTATAGTAATGCTATATTTACTGAAACAGTTTAAATAGTATAATTTAAGTAATAAGTATAACTAGAAAGGGAAAGTTTAAGTATAAACTTTGAATTTGGCTTGAAAGAGCACATTTTGGAAGGGAATGTGTGTATTTGTGCTGCAGATTTTAAAACTCAATAATGCTAATGATGAGGACATTGTTCTTTTTTACTTAGTAAATCAGGTAAGTGAACGGGTTCCGCACTGTCCTAAGTCACCGGGATAAGGAAGACCAAGCTGCATGAACTTCAATACATCAAGTTTATTAGATTACGCCTGACGCGTTTCAGACCCACCAGTCCTTAATCATAGGCACAGTCATTACTATGTACACACCCATTTAAATACACCAATCCCTCGCTAGTGCTCCACCCATGTGATCGTCACTACGGTAAGTCCTTGCGAGTTACGAACACCAAACCCGTCTCACTACAGGATTAACAAAATACCTCAAAACTTCAATATATGAAAAAGTGAATAAATAACTATAAAAAGACACTCATAATAATGATACTGTACTAGCTAAATGGTCACGTACATATATGTATATATATATTACTATTATATGGACCCTAATCTATGGAGTCCTAATCGTATAAGGTAATCAATTAGAATAATGTTAATGTTACACTTGCTATAAAATGGTGCTTACCCAATGTAACAATTAACATCAAATACTGAATTCATGCCCATGGGGAATAGCTTCTATTCCTGTTTCTAGTGTCTCTTTTTATACACTGTATACCTTGTATCCGTAATTGATTAATATTGCCATTGTTACAGGCACTAAAGTGTCTGGCTACTGGACTATCTATCGCCTTCTTAATAATGGCTCTTACGTGCTCTCCTGGCTTTTAGTGCCCTGATAGTACAACCCACATATTGTGAGTGGCATGTACAACACTCCAAAATGTATATTACATATGTTGTGGTGCAATTTATATATTTTCGAACTGAGCCAATCACGGACGCGGCTGCCGACTGCTCAGAACGCCAGGGGAGAGAGGGAAGGTAAGTAGAGTTTGGGGGACTTTCTTAAAAATGTTTTTTAGCGGTTGGGGCTGGGGAAAGGAACCCTAATATATGGCCAAGGGTTTCTATGCTAGGGGGAGGGAATGCAAAACGGGAGGGAGAGGGAGGGGAGGGAGGGGGAGAAGGGACAGGACTCCCGCGGGACTTGTGAGGTGGAGGAGCTGCGTTTTCATTTGTCTGGTATCATTCTCTTTGCTTAGAAGTGTGGCGTGCATCAGTTTTATGGTCCAATTTCTTACATGTTAAAGGAGAGTCTCCAGATAACATTGTTCCAATAGATGGGGCACATTCAACATACAACAAGCTGTGTCTCACCTCTCTCTTTGCTGTGGCTGCTGGGTGATTTATGAAATTAACTTGTGGGTACTAGGGGTCAGCTTCCATAATTCACCGTAGCTGAGTAAACTAGAGTCCTGCTTCATACCTGTAATGTGACCCTCAAGAAACAAACCTACCATACCACTAAAATATATGGCAGGGGTCTTTAACTCAAGGAAAACTCCCAGCATTCCCTGGATGCCTTCTGATATTATAAGTGATGTAGTGGAATGCTGGGAGTAAGATTTTTCAAACATATGTAGGCCCACGATAGGAGATCCCTGGTATAGAGTAAAATGTAAATCCCTACTATCCCCCTACTCCCTACCCATGGGCCTCAACTGTCCCCAAATTCTACCTACCTATGGGTATCAGTTCATTTTAAATCTTTATCTGCAACTTTTTTCTTGTTGATCTGTGACAGGGATAGGTAACTAGTAGTTATCCAGATGGTTTAAATAGTACAACTCCCAGCATTAACCAATGCAGTCGCGGCAGCCAATCACGGACGCGGCTGCCGGGAGTTCATTGCGGCGGGGGAAAGAGGGAAGGTAAGTAAAGTGTGGGGCACTCTCTAAGAATAAAAATGGAGCGGTTGGGGCTGGGGGGACAGGGGGAATCATATATCTAAAAGATTTTACACTAGGGGGGTTGAATCCGGAGAGGGAGGGGGAGGGAGGGGTAGAAGGGCTGCAGTACGCATGCCAAACTTCTCCCAGAGGCCAGGTAGGAGGCAGAGTCCTATATGGACTCTGCTATCCTCCTGGTGGGCAGTTTTTGAAACTTTGGGGGGGGGGACTACAGGAGAGCCTTATGGAGCTGGGATGTGAGGTAAGGATTAAACTACACTACACAATGGGGCCAGTAGTGGGGGGGATTATAGTTTTGGGGGTGGACATGCCCTTTAGAGTTCAATATAGCTGTCTGTATTCCTATCCACAATGATATAAGATGCTAACTGGAATATGTAATAAAAGTTCTTGTCATTAAAAATGGTGCCAATTTTGCCCCAACCAATCAGATTTTATTTACCATTTGAAAGCTAACATCTGTTTTGCACCATTTTTAATGATAAGAACTTTTATTACATCTCCCTGCAAGTACATTAGAGCTGTTGATAACTCAATATTTACAGAGCCAAAATATATTAAGAGGCTGGGAGCTTTTGCATCTAGATATATTTGCCCTGTATCTGCCATTGTTTGATTTGTTGTAAGGTGCTATGCATTATGCACATTGTCTTGAATTTATAACAATGTATTCTCAGTTTCAGTTATTACAGACAGATTCTGTTTATAGACAGGAAAAAGGTTTTTTGTTTTTTTTAAAGACTGAAATTCTTCTACCCGAATCCGACCAGTGGTTCTCTTTACCGAACCCAACCCGCAACCTTTTCAAACTCAATGAGGGTTACCTGACCTGCAAATCGGGTAACCCGCGGGTGCCAGACCCAATGCAGGACTCTAGAGTAAACCCAGCTAAGTGTACGCAGTACTCTTTCATGCTCTGTAGTGCTAAACAGGTCAAAACAAGGAAGTTGCAGCCTTGCTTCCTAGAAGCTGACAGTCAATCACATAACAGCACAGAGATCCTCCTTCTCCCGGACCCAGGGTTTTCTTCATATTCAATGCTCCTGTTTTAACAATGATATAATCCTTTACTTTTCATACAAATAGTAAAAGTAATATTTGCTGTGTATTTCTTAGCTAGCATAGAATGTAAGAAACAGAATATTAACATTTCAGTTAAATAAATGGGGAATTGAACCTGCAATTTCATGTACACTTGTATTGAAAAAAGCAAAGCTTTTACCCCTATCTCAAATACAGATTATATAAAATACTAGCATATGTAGAATTTTTATCTTTTGCTAGGAACGTAAAGAAAACAAAAAAACAATCTGGGGATTTGAACCAGTGATGGTTTGGACTGTATCAGGGTTATTCAATAAAAGTTCTTATCGTTTAAAATGGTGCTAATTTTACCCCAACCAATCAGATGTTAGCTTTCAAATGTTAAATAAGGTCTGATTGGTTGGGGCAAAATTAGCACCATTTTAAACGATAAGAACTTTTATTGAATAACCCTGTATGTTTCTAAAACATGTGCTTTACCATTTAAGCCACAAATGCAGATGCATATAACATTCTTTGCTAGGAACAAAATTATAATTAAAAAAAAGTTAGTAAAATGAGCTAAATATTTTTTATTTCCCCAGGAAGGCTGCATGTAATTCACACTAACTGGTCAAAACCTTGCAGTGTAACAAGCAGCTTTTAAAGTCTTTTCAGAAACTTCCATATTGTGGTTAAATCTGTATAGAAAATCATCTGTGCATAGAGACAGTGAATACTGGGGTCAGGGGGATGTGGCTCTTTGAGAACTACTTGGGATGTGAGTTGTACTGGCAACAACATGAATGCCTTCTAGTAATGCAACTTACTAGAGAATAATCTTACAATGTATAGGTGTTCTGGGGAGAAAAGCTTTCATATAAGGATTTTAAAAATGTAATCTTGGTTCCCCTTGGTATACCATGACCTGGATGAATGAGAACCTTCACAAGCATGTTCCCCTTTTAAGTTTTGTCCTGACCGAAAATATTTGGACTTCAAGCAGGTCCGATAAAGTGAGTATGAAACCCACGCATGTACATCAAGTAGAGTGGGTTTTACACGCATTTAGGGCTATGTACCAAGAGTCGATATTACTCTCTATTGCCTCCAATAGGCAAAATACTGAGCATAAACGGCCAATAACAGCTCTTGTTGCTTAGCGAATAGGGTTTTCCCATTCCGAAACTTAAACGCCAGCTATCAGCTGGCTTTAAAGTTTCTGTCTTAAAGAGCCGTTATCGGTACACAGTTTTTGCCACAACCTCCGTAATTTAGGTCTTTAAGTCATATTAACCCTTGGAAAAACAAGCCCAAACAAGAAAGGATTCTGCTGGTATGTCGATTCAGCAACGAAGTCAGGCCAACATCTTTATTTTATTTTATTACAACCTTTAAAAACCCAGCTTGGCAGCCAGGGAACAGATATAAGAGATGGTCTAACGCGTTTCGGGCCGAGACCCTTACTCATAGACTCTATTTCACTCACAAAAAGTCACAGGTTTTATACAAACATCAACCAATTAACCAATTAAAAATGGTAAAAACCTTAGTTAAATCATTAACCCTCTGTACTCTAAATAGGGTTAAGGGACATCAGTCCGTTAACCCCTGTACTTCCAAATTGCAAAACTTTATCAAATGTCATTATAATGGAATATTATTTCTTATGCAACAATATTTATAACCTTAAATAGGGGCAAATACTATTTGGTTAATTGTCCCTTTCCTTGAAATTATAACACCATGTACAGTTAAAGGAGAATGTGTTCCAAAACAATATAGTGTATATTTGTAAGCAATTCACAGTAAAATGAAGAATCACTGGCTTCTGATGTTATTGATACATAATATATTTAATTAGTAGTGGATGCCATTTTCACAATTATTAAAGGATATGTCAAACCAATAAGGAAATGTCCCATCTTGGGACATTTAGGGACCTGGTGTCAAGTTCTAAGATCCAGAACACCTCTCTTTTGTTAAGGTGTGCTAATAGATCCCCCCTTCTAAGACTTCTCCTTACATGTTCAATACCCTGGAATCACGTAAATGTCGTCCGACAGGGGTCTTTACATCACTTTTCAAGATGCTATTTAAATGTTCACGAATACGTTCCTTCAAAGGTCGCACAGTGCGACCTACATACTGTTTATTGCACTTTTTACATGTGAGTAAATATACCAACCCACAGGTGCAACAGTTTATATAGTCACGTATTTCATACGTTTTCTTTGTTATTTCTGACTGGAAAACCGCATCCACTTTTATGACCTTACATGATTTACAACGGGTGTGACCACACCTGAAGGTACCAGTGGTTGAGAGCCATGTCTTTTTCTGTCTGGCCAACACAAACTGGGAGCTGATAAATCACCTATGATTTTTCCTCTCCTAGCTACTACTTTCATGCCTCCATTAAGTATCCTCTCGGCATCCTTGTCTCTACGGAGGATATGGAGATTTCGCAACATAATATGTTTAATATCCTTGAATTCTGAACTATATTGGGTAGTAAAGAATATAGTATCTGTTTTCTTTTTCCCTTTGCTTTTAACCTTCTCTCTGTATAATAGATCTTTCCTATCTTTTTCTTTTACTGCTCTATATGCTCTATCTATCCCTTTTTTTCTTAAGTCTGTAGCTGCATTTTCAAAATTCCTTTCCTCTGAACAGTTTCTTTTTATTCTTGTGAACTGTCCAATGGGAATCCCCTTTATCCTATGGCTTGGGTGACAGCTTCCAGCTTGCAACAAAGTGTTACCGGCTATGGTTTTTCTATATACATTTGTTTCAATTCTGCCGCTGATTATGTTACCAAATAGTGACAGGTCCAAATACTGCACTGTATCCACATGAATATGTGCAGTAAATTGTAATCCTCTGTCATTAGTGTTGACATATTCAACAAACTCTATGGCAGATTCCTGTGATCCACTCCATATAAGGAGTAGGTCATCTATGAACCTCCCATACCAGACAATTTTGTCTCTAAACGGATTACTACCTCCAAAGATGTGGCTCTTCCCACCAACCCATAAATAGGTTGGCAAAAGCAGGTACAAAAGACACGCCCATAGCCGTCCCACATCTCTGGAGGTAGTACATACCGTCAAAAAAGAAGTAGTTATGCTGCAACAAAAAGTCAATAGATTGACAAATAATTTCCCTCAAATTATTTGAATAGGATACTTAAAAAAATATTGTATTGCTAATAGACCTAAATCATGTTTAATTATAGAATACAGGGATTTAACATCGAGGGTAATCCACAAATTGCCTGCTACCCATTGTAAAACATCTTTTGTGTCTCTAAGATATGATTTTAACGATCTAACCAAAGGCTGTAAATAAAAATCTATCAGTTTGGAAAGGTTCTCACCCAGTGATCCGATGCTAGAAACAATGGGTCTGCCTTCTGGCTTGACCGCATTCTTGTGTATTTTTGGTAAATGATGGAATATTGGTATCCTAGGTGCTTCAATTGTTATAAAGTTCTTATCACTTTCTGAAAGGGCACCTGTCTCAAAGTAGGTATCTATAAGCGACTTTAACTTCTTATTATTTAGATTATTTGGGTTGGATCACCTTCTAATTTACAATATGTACTCAAATCATTTAACTGCCTATAGGCTTCATCCATATATTGGGTGGTATCTAGGACTACAACAGCCCCACCCTTATCTGCTGCCTTTATAGTGAGTGATTCATCACACATAACCTGTTCTAAAGCATTGCATTCTTTCATTGTTAAATTATTAGTTGAATTACCCCTTCCAGTTTTTACCCTATCCTGTAATCTCCTCAACTCATCTTTGACAGTTTGTTGAAAATGTTCAATGTTTTCTGTACGCAAATTTACAGGGTAGAATGTAGATTTTCTAATGAAACCACTTTCCAAGCGAGTAATTTGTTGCTCGCTAACACTATTAGATAGGTATATGGGTTAACATTACTTTAAGACGAAGAAAAACGATAACGACTCTACACTATGCAAAGGCACACCTGATGCAAAACATTTTAGATAAAGGGAAGGTCAACCCCCTGAACTAAAATTTGCCCCACTGTGTAGTGTTAAAAAATTCCTTATCTTTCTCCTCTGCTCCATAAGGTTGTTCTGAAGTGCCTTCTGAAAGTCCAGGAAACAGAAGTGTAGAAGCCTCTCTAAGTGTAATCCGGTATCTGACTCTGCCTTGTACTCCCTGAGGACTCTGGCATGCACAAGGGAGATCTCCCTCCCCCCCCTCCCTGACTCTCAGACAATCCCAGATGCAGCTGCCAGTCTGGCCCTATTGCTACTCCATTCCCTGTAGTAGCAGTAGAGGCAGAGGCCAAGGGGCCTATTTCTTGGAACCTTTTAAAGTTAAAACCCTGGCGTATCTCCACCCCTAAAATAAACTTTTTACTGTGTGTAGGGCACCCCATTCCACCCCAAACCACTGTTTTACGTGTGGATAACTGTTTTTTTCTGTTTGTAGAGGAACTGAATAAATATTGCCGTGATGTGAAGTTTAAAAAGACCGCACCCATTCCTGGAAGCCACGCACGCCTAACTCTGGTTGCGGTGGCGCACTTCATGGCGCCTAGTGGTACATAGGGGCGCCATTCCAAAGTTTGGCTCAAGTCGCAAAAACTCTAGAGATGCCCCTGATTCTTTCATTCTCCTGGTGCTCTGCCTCTGGCTCTCTGCTAGCTGGAAGCAGCAGAGAGGGGCGGGACCGGCAGCCACATTTGTGATTGGCTAGTTGACAGCCAATCATAGACGCAGTTGATGGCTATACACAGCCAGGAAACAACGGTCTGTAAGTATAATATAGTATAGTATTTGAGGTTGAATAAAGGCATACGTCCATCCAGTCCAACACATCTAGCAATATCCTCATTTCCTGCCTAACTGTTGATCCAGAGGAAGACAAAAAAAACCCACCAAATTTATGAAGGGGGAAAAAATTCCTTCCTGATTCCAAGTGGCAATCGGAAATTTCCCTGTATCAACTCTACTTTATGAATCAATACCAGTAAATTGCAACATTCCTTGTTTGCAGAAACTCATCCAGCTTTTTTTTTAAACTGTCCAATGAACCTGCCATAACAACGTCCACTGGAAGACAGTTCCATAGCTTTACCGTTCTCACAGTGAAAACCCTTTCCGAACTTGAAGCCTAAACCTTTTTTCTTTAAGTCTTAAGGGATGTCCTTGTGTCCTCTGGCATGTTCTATTGGTGAACAATGCCCCAGATAGTTTATTGTATGACCCGTTAATGTATTTATACACAGTAATCATATCCCCACGCAAGCGCCTTTTCTCCAGCGTACATAATTGTAACTTTTCCAGTCTCTCAGTCATATTCAAGCTCCCCCAATCCCCTTATTTATTTAGCCCTTCTCTGAACCCTTTCCATTTCAAAGATGTCCTTTTTGTACACAAGATTCCAAAATTGCACTGCATATTCCAAATGAGGCAATACCAATGCTTTGTAAAGAGGGAGAATTACATTTTCCTCCCTTGAATCCATACCTCTCTTTATACAAGACAATACCATGCTGGCTCTGGCTGTTGCCGCCTGGCACTGCTTACTACCTTTAAGTTTGTTATTCACCAAAACTCCAAGATCCCTTTCCAACAGGGATTCACTTAACACAGAGCCATTTATAGTATAAGTAGCACAAGGATGCAAAATGCATCACCTTTTATCAACATTGAATCTCATCTGCCACTTAGCAGCCCAACGTGACAATCTATCTAGATCCCCCTGCAACGATTGCACATCCTCTGAAGTTTTTAATGGTTTGACAAAATTTTATGTCATCAGCATACACAGAAACCTTGCTGACAATACCCACTTCCAAATCATTAATAAATAGATTAACAGAAGCGGCCCCAACACAGAACCCTGTGGCACCCCACTTAACACTTACGTCCATTATGATGAAGCCCCATTTAAACTTCTCTCTGCTAGCATTTGATGGCTTATAGCAGACACCAAGTATCTTTCTGGAGCTTGTTTTACAAAAGTAAATTGGTGGTTGTAAGAGTAAAAAGAGTTTATAGATAGGGAATGCAGCAGACAGAAGGGATCCAGTGTGCCAGAAACCCCTCAGAATACAAGGAAGCAGCAGGGACTGGATGACTCACTGACAGCTCTTACGCTTTACTTTTTTCAAATTTGAACAGGCAATTTTGGAGGTGGACATGCCCTTTAACTGTCCTTTAGAGAACACAAAGTGAAGTCATGGAGGGATAAATCAATCTCTATAACTGTTTATGGAAAAATGAGGGGAAAAGTAAAGAGTTTTTTCACTTTTAAGTTGCTGGCTCACTGGAAGAGGCAGCCACATGAAGCCCATAAGCCTACATTGTACCAATATCCTGTCACATTGCGGCATTTCCCCGTCTGCTGCGTAGGCTTTTACAGTATATACAGTACTGTATTCAGAAATGAATGTGTCATTTTCTTACTGCATGCAGTAGTGTTGGCTCCTGGTTTTCACTGTTGTCTAGATGCATAAAGTTTATTCATTCCATTAACTTATTAAAAGATACTTTAATGCTGTCTTAGTGGCTTCAACTGTTACAACCTGTTCCTTTGTTAATGAAATAGAACATTTTGTGTTTTTAATCCTCTTGTATTTCTCAGAAGTTTCCTTATAGAAGCAATAGCGCTTGCAGGCAAATAAAAGCATGTACAGAGCACAATGCATAACCGCTGACAAAAACATTTATCAGTTAAAATCACATAACTACTTCTGCAGTTACTTTATTACTCCAGGGAAACACAAAGGGTTTTGCTAAACTCTCGCAACGCTGTGCTTTAAAAGAGACCAAATCTGCCACCACTTCTTATTCTCTAATCAAAGCACTAGAAGCAAACGTTTCCTTGTCGTGCATCCAAACAGTGGATTTGTTCTTTACCAAGTCTTATTAATTTGGCTTCACAAGCCAAATTACTGTTCTTTCTATTTCTTCTTCTTCTATTTTTTTCCTCCGCTTTTTTGAACTGTATCTCTTCCCACAGTTTTTGAGCTAGATACATGAAATTTGGAACAGACATGCGGGACACATAGGAGAAGTGTGCTATTACCTAGCTAAGGATTTCGCACAAATGTTACTGCTTTATCATGAATTTCAGGACATTTTCCCCCATAGACTATAATGGTAACAATCCTCAGATGTGGATTTTTCAAGGTGTGTGTGTCATGTGATCAAATCAGTTAGTTTTATGGTAATAAACACAAATACTGATACCCCCAAACTTAACAGAGACACAGGTACACACACCTACCGACCTGCCATTCTATTCCTGTGGCAGCCATTTTTAACTATAGTCCAAAAATGTTTTGATCTATCATCAATAAAATTTAGTTTTGTGGTCATACATGCAAAAAACATACCTCCCCACTTGACACAGGTACACACACCTACTGACCTTCTAATTCATACTTAAAATGTAACTAAAGTCAAAAAAATTTTTTTTTACCCCTCAACCTGACACAGGTACACATACCTACTGACCTACCCTTCCATTGCCACGGCAGCAATACTTAAAGGGTAAATATAGTCAAAAAAAAATTTGATATATCAACAATAAAAATTTCCTGGCCAGGCAGCACACAATGGGTTAACTCCCCTGACAGCTGGACAGAAGAAACAGGCACCCCCAAACTTTAAATAGTATCCCCGCCCCTCTTATCAGATGTCTGTTTCGTCTGTCCATGCTGGGAGTGAAGAGATCCTTTCCCAATTGCTGAGACTCTGTGCCCTAGGAATCGAAGCTCGAACTACTGTGACAGCCTGAGCACTCTCTCTAACCAGGGCCACCTGCCAGACCCTTCTTAATGGCATTTTGGGGCTATTTTCGGGCCTTGTGACACTTACTTTTGGGTTGAGCAGTGATGACATCATCACCCCATACGCATCATGCACGGACCCACAAAAATTCAAGTTCTGGTGTCCGGAACTGCAGTTTGCCTAGGCAGACACCACTGAACCACTGCTGTAACTGTGTGGTGCCCTGGGCTGATTGCCGGCCACATTATGGATGATAGATCAGAGGGGAGGTGGTGAGAAATGCTCCAATTGTACCTGTCTCTTAAAGGGAAAGTGTGCAAAATTACATTTATTTATTATTTTATTACAGCCAGAGTTCTTGATCTGGGGGAAGTTGTAGGAACAGAAAAGACAAGAGAGGATGTGTCATTTTGTAAGGCCTGCAATAACCAGCTGCTAAAGGGAAACGCTTGTACAGAGTCTGTATTGCGAAAATAGTGGAAAATGAGGAGCGTGCAGCTTCTCATTTGAAAGTGCAACAGTCCAATCTGAAAATCTACTCGATATCTTGCAATGGATTACGCAGGCTGTAGTGCAGCCCCAGCTATAAAAGCAACCTTGACTTGGTGGCTGGGCTTAAAATAATTTGGCCAACTAATTAAACTTATTGCTTTTGTCCAAGGTTTATGGCAGGTTCTTTGAAGCATCAACCTTATGCATCAACCTTATGGAGATATAGCCATTAGGCAATTAGAAGTGTTTGTGCACTAGAATTCTATTATTTGTATGAACTTTATCAATTGATGATGTGTTGGCTCTGCATTATCCTATGGACAGGAGAATTGAATCTGAGGCCAAGAAAGCCTTTGTAACCACAGGAGCAAGATGTAAAGCAGCCACAGCCATGTTGTCCGTGAACAGGAGCATGTTTCTGAATGCCACACAGGACAATATAAGAAGTTGTTAATATAGTCGCTATCAAAGTTCTGTTTAGCCACAAATTTTGGCATGGAGACAGCCGCTAATCTGGTTAAAATCCAAGCCAGGGAGAGAGTAAGACAGGCATTGTGGCTAAGAGAATGGTATGCAGATACCTCATCCAAATCTACCATTTCCCGACTACCATTTGAAGGGAAGAAGTTGTTTGGGGATTCCCTGGATGACATAATTTCAAAATCAACCGGAGGAAAGTGTAACCTTTTACCTCAGAGTAACAGGAAGGCAACCAGAGAAGGCAAGACAGCTTCTTTCTTTGGAAAAGAGAAGAGCCTAGGTCATATAGACCAGGAAAGGAATATGCATCTTGCATCTTGGAAATCTGGGAAATTCAGTCTTTCGGAACTTAAGACCCGGAGGACCTAGATTCTAAAGGCCAAATAAGAATGCATGAGATCCAGCCTCTTCATGCCCCTCAAGGTGGCGCCAGACTTCAACTCTATTAAGGGGTATGGATGAGGGAAATCAGAGATTCCTGCGTACAGACAGTTGTAGCTCAGGGGTATAAATTAGAATTTGTGAAGATGACAACCAAACATGTTTTTGTAAAAACAGCGATTCCAACAAATCCACAGAAGAAGGAAGCTCTATTAACCTATGTAGACATACTTCTTATGGAGAGAGCTGTAACTCAAGTCCCAGTAGGTCAAAAAGGACAAGGATTTTACTCGCCACTGTTTTTAGTCAAAAAGGCATCAGGGGAGTTCTGTCTAGTCTTAGACCTCAGGAGGCTTAACAAATACATAAAAGTCCAACATTTCAAAATGGAGACACTGCAGAGGGTAAGGTCTGAAATAGCTCAGAGGGACTGAATGTGTTTGATCCATTTGTTGGATGCCTACTTACATGTACCAGTAACAAGAAGCCGTCATCAGTTCCTAAGGTTCACTGTAGGTGACAATCACTATCAATTCAATTGTTTTTATAGTTTTAGTTGCCAAGCTGAAGTCTCAGGCAATCGAGGTATACCATTACCTCGTCAACTTGTTGGTGGTGGCGAGAACAAGGAAAGATTTGACAGAAAACAGAAACAGAGTTTTGAAGGCACTACAGAAATTTGGATGTCTAATAAATTATCAGAAGAGCCAGTTGGACCCAGTCCAAAATTGCCCTACCTAGGGGCAATGATAGATTCAGTCTTAGAACTTCTCTAAGAGACTAACCCAAGAGAATAACCAATTATTGTCCCAGGCTACAGAGATAATGCTCCAATCAAGGGTTCCAGCGAAGAAGTTATAAGCTACTTAGGAAGTATTTCTTCAACTATAGGCCCAATTAAATGGGCTGCTTGGAGAATAAGGCCGATCCAACACTTTTTTCTACAGAGCTGGAACAGATAAACCCAGAGTCTAACGCAGAAAATGTCAGTGTCACAAAAGATCAAAAGGCAACTAACTTGGTGGACAATCAAGACCAATCTGAAAAGGGGAAGTCCTCTTCTGGAACGAGATTACCTGAAAGTGTATACTGACGCTCAAGATTGAGGAGTCCTTATTCTGGGGTCTCTAGCCCAAGGTATCTGGGAGTGGGTTCTCTCAGGAGTCTTGGAACTGGGGGCAGTTCATCGGGCCCTGGTAGCATTTCGTCCAAAGATTCAGGGGATGTCTGCATGTGTACGAACGGACAACCAAGCACCAGCACTTTATGTATCACCTTTTTCAATTCCCAACATTTATCACCAATATTCAACACAACATTGATTTCGGCTATGCTGTCAAAATCCCTGCCAGGGACCCTTTGATTGAAATATTCCTCAATGGACCATTAATATTAAGACAACCTCTTAAATCTCTAACCCCACAATGGGATTTACCACTGGTATTAAAAGCCTTCACAGGTCCTCCTATTTAGCCACTTGAATCTATTTCTCTATGGGATCTTTCTCTGAAGACTTCATCCTCAAGCAAGACCTCATCCTCAAGCAGTCATCATGTATCCTGTATTAGACTTTCTTCAGAAAGTAATTTAAAATTTTCATGTGAATCAGCTGATTATTCTGCGTACCTTTAATTAATCTGAGATTCAGGAGAACTCCCAATTGTGTCATTTAGAAGTTGGAAGATCTCTTAGATGCTATATAGACTTAGCCACAATCTCCACCTTGAGAAGATGTTTTACTCAAGCCACCCAAAAAGCCTACAAATTACAAGATAAGACACCTCCCCAAACCAGGGCAGGGCAGCTAACTGATCTACCTCATCTACGTTCTATCTAATCTAAAATTTCCCATGAGCACTGTGACTTTTAGGTCTTTCAGGCTGTGTCCATGGCTGCAGAAATGGGCACCCACAGGGACATCTCTTTTATTGTTGTTAATTACCAACCTGTGTGAGTTCATCCTTTGTCTGAGAGTCTGTCCAGTTTCTCCTACATATAGTCCTGAGGGGCACCTAGAACATAAGATCAGGTATACAACATTTCATGGGAAATTTTAGATCCCAAAAGGAGAGGTTAGAATGGGACTCTGGACAAAGACCTAAACTTTATGTGTCACTATGTCTCTAATCTTAATGTCATTTAGAATTAATCAGACCAAATTCCTCAAAATCACTCAAACCCATAAATATCTCATTTATACCAGACCCTCCATTGACATTAGAGGTGAAGTGTATCTGATTGTTTAACCCTTTCTAATTCTTTTATTACTGCCTGTGATTATTGAATGTGCATTTACTGTATTTACGAAATTCATTGCCAGGCATTGGGGCAAAAGATAACATCTGTATAATGTCAGAAAGTCTTTGTTCTAGTATGTATAAAATACAGTGCTTCACAAGATTCAGTATTGTATCATGTCCAAGGAAGAAGCCTAAGTTCTTTGAAAGCTTCATTTTCAATCATTTTAGTTAGCCAATAAAAGGTATTATTTTATATCCAAGATGTCTTCACTTTCATCAACGGCTAACACGGTACAATTCTCTACTACTATAGTCAAAAAAACTAATTTTGACCACTTTATAGTTATACATGGAAACATACCTCCCAACCTGACACAGCTACACACACCTAATGATCTACCCTTCCATTCCTGTTGCAGCCATACCTAAAGGGTAACTATAGTCCAAAAACAAATTTTGACCAATCATCAATAAAAGTTAGTTTATAGTCATACATGCAAAAACACATACCTCCCTACCTGACACAGGTGCACACACATACTGACCTACCCTACCATTACTGCGGCAGCCATACTTAAAGGGTAACTATAGTCAAAAACAGTTTGTTTTTTACCTCCCCCCAACTGGACACAGGTGCACACACCAACTGACCTATCTATTCTCGTGGTCTAAAGTCAAAAAACAAAATTTTATCTATCATTAATAAAAGTTAGTTTTATGGTCTTAAACGCAAAAAAAACCCCATAACCCCCAACCTGACACAGGTACACACCTATTTGCCTACCCTTTCATTCCCATGGCAGCCATACTTAAAGGGTAACTATAGTAAAAAAAAAAAAAAAAATCACCAGTGCCCTCTAATTGACATATTTTAAGTTTTAAAACCTGCAGCACAGACACATATTCTCTTCAAATATGTAGACTTTTAAGCCATATTCAAAGTTTATACTTAAACTTTCCCTTTCTAGTTATCTCATCCAACTTTTCGAAAGATCTTCTGAGGAAAAATGGTTCTATTTTTATTCCCACCAATGTGCTGCATCTTTACATGACAGAGAAAAATGACCCCGCTAACAGTGACTGCTTGAACTGTATTCTTAAGGAATTCATTCTCTTCCTGCACGTTACTGTTATCATCAGCAATAACTTTAGTAGAACACATTTAGTAGAAAATTCCTAATGTAGTCTGCAAGAAAGAACAGCTAGAAAAATGAAGCAGCAAGGAGATAAAGTTATAATAGCACAAGCTACCTTTTGACCGAAACAAAGCATCTTCCACTATTAATGATACTTCTTATCACAAATATTCAATAAGCAGTTGGTATAGTGCATACATGAGTTTAACATTGGATTGAGTGGGTTCTTCAATGTCTGTGTTATAAACATTCAGGGACATATTTATAAAAAAAAGCGATACCCTTCCTTTAATGACCGCTACTGTAAACTTACGATATCTTCCATAAATCTACAACCACTGGTGTAGATTTACGGCCGCCATAGAATACCATTGCGGTAGTTTTAATGTACTATCACGGCCATACATTTACGACCGCAGCCATACATTAGCAAAAAACGTGATATCGCAAACTTGTGATACCGCGGATTTATAAATATGGCCCTTATAATTTTCCATAACACTCCCATTTTCATATTTTTACTGCCCTATCCTTTATAGCATGGATAAAGGATACATGTCAAATCACTACATGCTTACTACATGTCAAATCACTATGGCCTTGTGCTTTTATTAGAATAGACTGTTAGACAATAATTGATAACCCTGTGGTGTTCTGGAAGACCTTACACAGTGTTAAAGCAATGCACGTTTAGTGTCCAGCAGGATGTATTACATCCTGCTAACTATACCAGCAGATGCCTACACATACAGTACACTTGGTTGCAGTCTAAATGGTCACTGTTAATTTTAGTCTACAATTGTCCCACATGTGTACATGGCTTAAGGCTCCTCAGCAAATACAAGAAACTGTGTGATCAGATAAATCCTGCCAATCAACCTGGCAGGAAGAAGGTATGCACGTAGAATATTGTTTCATGCTTAACAGCTCTAAATTAAAATGTGCTTTGTGAATTAAACCTTAACATCCTAATATAAATAAGAAATTGCACTTTAACCATTCTGGCAGATGAATATAGCTCCTCCCCTTATGCAATCAATCAAGGTTTTCACTGTGGACATTACAGCCATTGATTGACTGATCTTTCCTCTGCTGCTTCTTCTGCACATGCTCGAGTGGACATGTCCTTTAAGGTTTGACCCCCCTCATTACCACAAATGGTCAATGGCTCCCTGATTGGTTTGCATTTTTAGCAATCAAGTGTGCCATGGATTAAGGAATGCATTGTACTACCTAAAAAGTATGTGGCCACCAATCCTCCTTTCCCCTTGCACTGCATGTTGAGATACAGCTGCACATATACATTCTGCTTTGTTAAGTCCCGGCAGTCTGTGAAGTTGCTGAAATGAATTAATCAGGGGTACACTTCGATGTCAAGACACATGCGAGTCCCTGTATAGCACTGCCAATTATTAGAACCCCTATTTTCTTGTGAAGTATTTAAGGACAGTTTCAATTTTTTAATATATTTCCACAGGCTATATTTTATTATTGTTTATTAGCATACTTTAATTACTATTAACATCTAACATGCAATATACCTGGAGCAGACACGTTGTGGACAAAAGTGCCTCACCAAGGTGGATATTACTATAGAAAACTCTGCTGGGTCAGCACTCCCTTCTGGAGGTTATACCCGGGTGCTTTTGAAATATATATAGACATGAGCTGTAATGCAATGCACTCAAGGATCTTCTTAGTTTCACAATCTTGCTTTATGTAGTAAAAAGTTTACATGTTTCCACCTGCTTAACAGGCCTTTATCAAAACAGCCTGAAAACAGAAACATGTAAACTTTTTATTGAATAAAGCAAGATTGTAAAACTAAGAAGACCTGTGAGTGCATCGCATTACAGTTCATGTATTTCATGTATGTGTGTATATATATATATATATATATATATATATATATATAGGCGGAAACACGTTGGTATTAATAAATTTATATTTTTTTGCTGTTTGATTTAGCAACACAAACTCCTCCCTCAAGCAAACATGTGACCAGTGTAAAACCAATCTACAGAATTCTCACATTGTGTCTTTTTTTCACAATGTGCCATTTAAAGAGACAAGTGCATATTTTACATAAATACCATAAATATACTAAAAACAAGTGTTGTGGTTAAAAAATAGTGTACTGAGCAAAAATAGAGCATAAAAATCTCTAATATAAAACTATGTAAATATTACTAGAATTGTTCAAATAGTTACCCCTCTTAACGTAACGGTGCATGAGCATGTGTGAAACTCAATAGCTCTATAGTAAAAGCTACATAATAAGTGCGTTAAAAACTTTGTAAATTTTTTTTTTCTAATTACTTGTCCTACAATG
Source organism: Hymenochirus boettgeri (assembly GCA_019447015.1). Taxonomy (NCBI): domain Eukaryota; kingdom Metazoa; phylum Chordata; class Amphibia; order Anura; family Pipidae; genus Hymenochirus; species Hymenochirus boettgeri. The sequence goes on along the minus strand of CM033470.1, from coordinate 229,720,451 downwards.
CGATTTTTCTTAAAAGAAAAAATAGGGGATAGACCTCATTATCTATCCTCTAAAAAACATTTTAATGATACATTTTCATTTAGGCCGTTGGGGTAGGTGGTATTTAAATATCGGATCCACCATGCTTCCCTTTGGAGTAGCATCTTGGACCTGTTTCCTCCCCTCTTGTATATAGGGATATTATATATACCTATAAAATTAAACTCTTCAATAGTGTGGCCTTTCTTTAAAAAATGTTTGGTGTCCGTCCATTCGAATTCTTAATAACAAATCTGTTTTGCCCACATAAGTAAGTTTGCAGGGACATGTTATAATATATATTACATGGGTAGTCATGCAAGTAATATTATACTTAATATTAATGGGTTTTTGTGTATGGGGGTGTAAAAACATGTTACCCGTTCTCATGGATTTACATGATGTACATTTTAAACATTGGAAGCACCCCTTCCTGTTTGCTGATAGCCAAGTCTTTGTCATAGTCCTTCAGACTTTTTCCTTTTCTGAATGATAAAGAGGTCTCTCAGGAAAGACCGTAGCCAATGTGGAATCCGTTTTTACAATCCTCCAGTTGATATGGTGCTTCTTTTCACATATTGTCCTGATGTGGAGAATTTAAAACTTCCCACCACTATATTATCCACTTTTTTAGTATCCTTTAGTTGGTTCCCTGGTGTTACAAATTTTTCTTTTGCTTTTTCCAAGGCTTGGCTTAGCACTTTCTTTGGGTATCCCCTGTTAGAGAATTTTCCCCACCTTTCTCCAATCTGTGTGTTGCACTTTTAGGGACAAGAGTTGTTTCGCAGAACTCTGAGAAATTGGGAAATAGTAGTGGTGGGTGGCACCTAATGTAATGGAGTAGCATGTTTCGGTCAGTCTATTTATGGTGCAGAGAATACGTTAATCTATTGTCCCTTCTCTCAATGAGTATAAAATGCAATTGCTTGTTTACTCACTGTTTTTGTAAAACGAATGGTTGAGTCCAATTTATTCAGGTCATCTCACATACCCTCTAGATGATCCAGGGCCCTCTCCATATGAAGAATAAATCATTGATGAACCTGAAATCTAACAATAAACGTTCATTGTATTTACTTAATATATTGTGGACCTCATACTGGTACATTACCAAATTCACGTAGGCCGGTGCCATCGCCACACCCATGGCAGTCCCTGCCCTTTGAAGGTAATATGTATTCTCAAAAAAAAAATCATGGTTAATGCTACCTCCAGTAGTTCTAATACAAATTCTTGGTGCGCATTATTGCCACAGTTCTCCGAGTTTAACATAGTTTGTACTGCTCCAAGTCCCATTGTGTGTGTAATGTTTGTATAAAGACTGGTGACATCCAATTCACCAGCCAACACTCTACTTCAGGGAACACAAAGCCCTTGATAGTGGATATGAGGATATGAGATGCCCAGCGTCTCGCAAGTATGTGGGTAGCTTCTGAACTATTGGCTGTAAAACACTACCAATATACTTTCCTATTGGTTCCAGGAGCCCCTCCCTCATTGAAATGATGGGGCGGCCAGTAGGTGATTCCTTGTTTTTGTGGACCTTAGGTAAGTTATATATTATTGGGCATTTTGGATACTGCTGATATAGGTATTCCCATACTTCTCTCCCAATAATATTGGCCTCCACAACTCTTGTTATCCTTTTTTCAATTTGGTTCTGAAAATGTATTTTTGTTGCTGAGCTGTGACAACAGTTCCCCACGGTAATAATCATAGTCCATGATAACCAACCCTCCCCCTGGCTGAATAGCAATGGTGTTGTCTTTCTGTAAACTCAACGGAGCAGCTTTTTCTTGGCTAGAAAGGTTGTGTATGAGTTTCCCCTTTGAATTGCTGAGAGACTTCCTGTTGAACACAACTCTGAAAACTTTTAAGAAATATATTTTGACTTTGGGGATCAAGTTTAAAGCCTTGAGTTCCCTGCTCCTTAGGTCTTTTTGCAAAGAACTCTCTAAGGGCCAGCTGTCTGTTAAATTTATACAGGTCAACTTCCATATTAACTATGTTATTCTTAACAACAGTTGGCACATAAGACAAACCTTTTTGTAGTAGGGTATGTTCAGCTTTTGTTAAAAATCTCTGTGATATATTTAAGATGGGGATCATCTCCGCCGGCTGGGTCTTTCCCTTGCCACCCCGCCCCGGTGGGTATCTCCTTCTTGGAAGTCTGTAGGGTCTCGAACCTTATTCACTTTTCGGCCTTTGTCTAAAAAAGTACCCCATTTTTCTTCACTCCAATGATCACCGTTCGTGTTCCTGGTCTTACGCAGCGTGCACATTTGTGTGCCTGGGGCATCATGGCATCATAGGAGACCGACCAATCAGCTGTGTACTTGGTATTCTCGCAGGATCCTCTGAACCTCCCCAGTCGATGCGGGCATCCCCTTAATTGGCTCCTTGGTCCCAACACAGTTCTACTGTACGGACCTGTCAGCCACCCATACACTTTATGCTACTCATAGTCTATCTTGACTCTCTGAAGTTTCTGCCATTTAAAGCACAATAAATCAGTTTTTACACATTGTGTATCATATTTATTTAGTAACTTTGTGTTCCTCTAAGGTAAGTATGGTTTGGTGTTCTTTATCTAGAGCCGTTGCTTTACATTGTGTCTCTTCCATCTCCCGGGCTACCTCTTCACTCACCAGGATCATCAACTCTAGCGTGCAACGATTAAGCACACTTTCGACAGAACTCCATGTTGTTAAGTCCAATTGTAGGCATGTTATTTATACGAAACCCCTTTGGTATTTGTTTATTTCGGTAATAATCCAATAGAAAAAGGCCATGTAGATCAAGGTCAATTATACATTTATTTAAACGCAATTTCTCTGCCATGATATATTTAATGTTGGAAACTACTGCAAAATCTGTATTGGTTTTTTGCCATAGAACACGTTTGGCATCCTCATCCGTGACTTGCCATGTGTCTGTGTAGCCGGTGATGGTATTCAAGTCTTCCATGTTGGCTTAAGGTTTATAAAGTGCTATTGGTGCTCTACTGGATTAATCCAAACTCCAAAAAATGATGCAGACTAGTAGGCACTTACATCCACAAAATGGATCACCATATGTACAAAATAGAAGAAAATTGGTGCACTCCTGGGTCCACAATATATTAAGTAAATACAATGAACGTTTATTGTTATATTTCAGGTTCATCGATGATGTATTCTTCATATGGAGAGGGCCCCTGGAACAACTAGATGGTATGTGTGATGACCTGAATAAATTGAACTCAACCATTCGTTTCACAAAAACAGTGAGTAAACAAGCAATTGCATTTTTAGATATACTCATTGAGAAAAGGGACAATAGATTAATGTATTCTATGCACCATAAAGAGACTGACCAAAACATGCTACTCCATTAAAATAGCTGCCATCCACCACGACTAAAAGATTTGCTGCCTATTTTCCAATTTCTCAGAGTTCTGCGAAACACGACTATAAGATTTGCTGCTTATTTCCCAATTTCTCAGAGTTCTGCGAAACAACTCTTGTCGCAAAAAGTGCGACACACAGATTGGAGAAATGTGGGAAAAATTCTCTAACAGGGGAAAGTGCTAAACCAAGCCTTAGAAAAAGCAAAAGAAAAATTTGTAACACCAGGGAACCAACTAAAGGATACTAAAAAAGTGGATAATATTGGGGTGGGAAGTTTTAAATTCTCCACAGCAGGACAATATGTGAAAAGAAGCACCATAAACAACTGGAGGATTGTAAAAAAGGATTCCACATTGGCTACGGTCTTTCCTTGAGAGACCTTTTTTATCATTCAAAAAAGGAAAAAGTCTGAAGGACAATTTAGTAAAAACTGATTTGTGTGGGATTAATCAGACAAAGACTTGGCTATCAGCAAACAGGAAGGGGTGCATCCAATGTTTAAAATATACATCATGTAAATCCATGAGAACGTGTAATATTATTTTATACCCCATACACAAAAAAACATTAATATTAAGTATAATATTATTATAGCATTCATTAAGAATTCGAATGGACGGCCACAGGTCAGTGATCAGCACGGAATACCTTGATGGTCGTACTAACAAGCCGGTGGCCAAACATTTTTTAGAGAAAGGCCACACTATTGAAGAGTTTAATTTTTATAGTTTATTGATCATATCCCTATACACAAGAGGGGAGGAAACAGGTCCTAGATGCTACCCCAAAGGGAAGCATGGTGGATACGTTATTTAAATACATCTACCCCAACGGCCTAAATGAAAATTTAGCATTAAAATGTTTTTTATTCTTTCTTTCTTTCTTTTTACTTGTAGGACAAGTAAATATAATTTTTTTTTTTTAACAGTTTTTAACACACTTACAGGGAGATTTAATAAAAGTTCTTATCATTTAAAATGGTGCTAATTTTGCCCCAACCAATCAGATCTTATTTAACATTTAAAAGCTAACATCTGATTGGCTGGGGCAAAATTAGCACCATTTTAAATGATAAGAACTTTTATTAAATAACCCTGTTATTATGTAGCTTTCACTATAGAGCTATTGAGTATCACACATGCTCATGCACTGTCACTTTAAGAGGGGTAACTATTTGAAAAATTCTAGTAATATTAACATATTTTTATTTTTTATATTATAATATAAAAAATATATATAAATATATTATATTTTTATGCACTATTTTTGCTTAGTACACTATTTTTTTTTACCAGGACACTTGTTTTTAGTATATTTAAGGTATTTATGTGAAATATGCACTTGTCTCTTTAAATGGCACATTGTGAAAAAAGACACAATGTGAGAATTCTGTAGATTGGTTCACACTAGTCACGTTTGCTTGAGGGAGGAGTTTGTGTTGTTAAATATAATGTTCACCAGAGTGCACTGTTCATTTGGCTTTAGAAGATATACGGATTCATTCCAGATCACTAACTATATACACGTGTTTTTTCTAGGATTTTACTTCAGATATTTATGTATACTTCTTTTAAAGGTTTTAGATACATCAGTACCTTTTTTGTGGCAGCTGGCCAGCTGTTTATTATGTGTTTTTTTGAGTTGAATAAATTGTATATTTGTTTTATATTTCGTCTTGCTGTGTACATAGGGTGCATTGTTTATATTCTTTTAAGAGGGGTCTGACCTGGGTTGCGGCTGTTATTACAGGAACACCTCGGGACTTTCCCTTCTGTTTTTGTATTGCCCGGTAGGGGGTGTTTCCGGGCGCCCCTGTGGGGGATTCAGTGCTGGGACTCTTTTCTTTCAGTTTCTTTGAAATAGAGATTGTGTGGAATGCGTCTTTTAGGTCTATTTTTATCATAAAATAGTCTTTGTTTATGAGGAATTTCAGGTCTGACAGGTTTTCTAACCTGAATCTCTTCCGCTTTATGAAGCGGTTGAGAGATTTTACGTTTAGGACCGGTCTGATAGAGCCGTCCTGTTTTTTCACTGGGAAAACATGGCTTATCCAACCTTTCTTTCCTGGTTGTGCAGGTTCTATCTTGTCTTGCGACAAGGCCAGGTCTAGTACCTCGTCCAGGTTTGCTTGTGTGGAAGCTCTGGGGGTCCTGAACTGGTAAGAGAACTTCACCAGCGGGATGGATAGTACATGTTTTATTATTCTGAGGACCCAAAGGTCTGAACAAATGGCCTCCCATGCTGGGTAGAACTGAGATGATTGGATTATGTGGGAAGAATGGGTACTTACCACTGAAGGTCTTTCGACCTGAGGCTTCTTGTCTGGTGGGGAAGGCGCCCTGGTCTGAGCCGGATCCTCTGGTAAATATGGCAGAGTTGCCGTTTTGGAAGTTCCGGGACGTCCTTTGGGCTTTAAAGTGGCGTCCCTCCTGGCGAAAGGGCCTCTTGGAGGCGATATATATAGGTTTTTTGAATTCTGCGAATGACTTTTTCGCTTTATGTCTGACCTTGACCTCCTGTATAAACTCCTCTCCGAAAAGGCAGCTGGAGTCTATGTTCGGGTATTCGTGGGACTTAGGGGATAGCTCTACCATGCCAGCTGAAGTTGGCCAACGTGCCCGTCTTATGTTGGTAATGTGGTTGAAGGTCTGGCCGATCATTAAGGTAGCTCTGCTAGTGGCCTTTAACAGGGCTGTTTTGGAAGAGAGAATGGAGCGAATTGACTGGTCTGTGTCTATGTTCCCTTCCTGTTCAGCTTTGGACAGCATAAACAGTAATGGTCCCGCAGCGTCTGCGATTTTGTACTGGATGTTACGCAGAGTCTGGTCCAACTGAGAACCCTGTCTGTGATCGTTGCAAGTGGATAGCAGGGCTGGGTCTAGCTCAGGGGCCATGAGGGCCTGCATATCCGGGACCCCTAGGTGATTTCGCAGTACTAGGTCGTCTTCCTTGACTAGTGTGGACCTAAATGCGAGTTGGGCGAAGTTAAATACTTCTGGGAAGTCTGAAATGTCCCAGTGTTGGGAAAACAGTTTTGAGGGGGGTGCTTTTCCTGCCAAACCCACGCGAGCCATTTGCCACTAGCTTATCTTTCCTCTTTCTGAGGAAGAGGGAGACCTGTATACAGACTCCGAATCCCAATCCACCATGTGTGAGGCAAACGCCTCTCTCCCTTTATTATGTCTGCTCACATGAGCTTGAGGGGTAGCAGTTAGGGCCTTACCTGGGGTGTTGAGTTTCTGGAATAACCCCCCATGTTTAACCTTGTACAGGCATTTTCTGCCAGAGCTGTGGCCCTTAACAGGGCTGTGGTTGTGGCCCCTAACAGGGCTATGTTTGTTACCCTTAACAGGGCTTTGATTCTCCTCAGAGGCACTGGTAGAGTCAGAGGGCAGTTTCTGAGAGGAAACTTTCCTTGCCCTTTTGAAAATAGGCTCTTCTGAGGAGGAAGAGTAGGTGTCCCTAATTACCCTTTTGTGGGGTAGTTTATGAGATGAGAGAAAAAAGGTCACTACACTGACACTGTCCTCCTCCATTGCCGCCGCTAAAAAATCTGACTAGGAGCGAGATCTCGGACCTCGTGAGATCTCCTGCGCGCACCAGGCACTAGTTCCTGGAGGCGCTCGGCTCCTAAAAAATTTCTAGCGGCGGATTCGGGAGGCAGCCGCCAAGCCCACCAGCTGTTGCTAGGTGGCTGCCTCCCGTGGGACAAATAGAGTATCAGTGGCTGTTTTCTTCTAAGTGTACACAATGGACAGTATATATTGTGTGTACTTGGACCCATCGCCTGATTGTAGCATTAGCTACCCCTGGCTCAGCTCTACTTACCTCACCAGTTTCCAGCGATCTCCGTGCTACAGTTTATACTTACCTAACCAGTTCCAGTTCCAGAGACTTACCTTACCAGTTCCAGAGACCATGACACAGTGTTTGGCCTAGAGTGACATTCAGCAGCCAGATTTTAGTCTTTTTGCCAGCTTCCACTGGTTTGTTTATTTCACAACAAGTAAAATAGAAACAGGCAGAACAAATAAAAAACTCAGCCAACTTGCAAAATAAAAAACCAAAGTCCAGCACTTACTGAATACAGATCAGTTTCTTCAGTGTCTGGTTTGTAAAAGTCTTTCACAGCCTTGTATAGAGTTTATTTTTAGACCAGTCTAGCAATCATGTTTATGTATATATATATATACAGTATATATATATATATATATATATATATATATATATCATTAATAAATAGATTAAATAGAAACGGCCCCAACACAGAACCCTGTGACACCCCACTTAGCACTTTGACATCTACTCTCTGAATCCTATTCATTAACCAATTTTCTATCCATGTACAAATGTGACCCCCCAGACCTCAGCTTATACATTAGTCGCCTATGGGGGACTGTATCAAAAGCTTTTGCAAAATCCAAGTATACTACATCTACTGCTATGCCAGAGTCGAAATTCTACTCACTTCCTCATAAAAGCCAAGCAATTTAGCTTGACAAGATCTATTCCTCCTAAATCCATGCTGGTTACTTCTTATAATGTCAGTCCTTGAAACATGCTCTAGAACACGTTCCCTTATTAAACGTTTCAGGATCTTCCCCACCACTGAAGTTAAACTTACAGGCCTGTAATAACCCGGCTGTGAACGACTACCCTTTTTGAATATTGGAATAACATCAGCCCTTTTCCAATCCAGAGGCACACCTCCAGACATGAGGGAATCTGCAAAAATAAGAAACAATGGCCTAGATAAAACTGAACTTAGCTCCCTAAGTACTCGAGGATGTATTTTATCTGGTTCAGGAGATTTATTAATATTAACCTTATTTAGTTCTTTCTGTACCATATCTTCGGTTTACCAAAGTGCACTTAAATTTTTATACCATTATTGCTACTATACTCTATGATATCTGTACTTGGATCTTCTATAGTGTATACAGAGGAAAAAGAAAATATTCAAGACATTTGCTTTATCACCATCCTCCGTAACTAACTTATCCCCATTAATTAATGGTGCCACATTCTCAGTCCTCATCTTCTTACTATTAATATACTTGTTAGGCTTAGTGATGCTTTGTTCAGCTATCCTAACTTCAATATTAATTTTAGCTAATTTGATTGCTTTCCTTGTTACAGTTGTTATAATCCCTAAAGGCCCTTTCCGTTCCCTCTTCCTTAAAAAGGAAAAAAAGGTTTTAAATGCCTTTTTCTTCCTTTCCATTTGCCTATTTACATCAGAATTCAGCCACATGGGCGCGGATTTATTTTTTTTGCATTTATTTCCTAAGGGTATAAATTTAGAGGTGAACTGGCTTAAAATCCCCTTGAACACAGTCCACTTCTGTTCAGTACATTTACCTGATAATACATCATCACAGTTGACATTCTGAAGTGCTGCTTTTAACCTGGGAAAAATTGCCTTCCCGAAATTAAAAGTCTTTGTTAACCCAGCGCACTTTTCCTTTCGATAACAGCGTCCAAACGCCACTATTTCATGGTCACTATTCCCTAAGCCTCCAGTTACCTTTATATCTATAATGTGCCCCACGATGTAAGATATTACCAGATCAAACAGAGCTCCTTTTCTAGTAGGAACCTCAACCACCTGTGAGAGAAAATTATCCTGCAGCAAATTCAGGAACTCATCGCCTTTTTCTGTGATGGCAGTTGCACTACACCAATCAATGTCGGGGTAATTAAAGTCCCCAAACTTGCAGCCCTTGCCAACTGCATATGAAGTTGGCTCACCTCCTCTCTGCTAGCATTTGGTGGCTTATAGCAGACACCAACAATGACATTACCCCCTTTCCTGTTGCCTAATTCCACCCATATTGCCTCCACTTTAACATCTATATCGCCAGATATCACTTCTTTTAAATTTGGCTTCAATTCTTTTTTAACATATCCTTCTAAATTTACAGCCCAGTTGTGAGAACAGATCAACCACGTTTCTGCTATACCTATTACATCATACTTTCCATTCAACGCCATAATTTCCAATACACCCATTTTGTCAGCCAGGCTTCTTGCATTTGCAAACATACATTTTAGATCATGATCCTGTAATTTATTTATACACTTTAATACACATGCCTCCCTATCCCCTATGCTAGCCCCCCCCCCTTTCTACCCGCCACTGGCCTATCTATATAATCTGTCTACACGATCCACCACATGCCGAACCCTAGCACCAGACAGGCAACACACAGTTCGGCATGTAGGGTCTTGGCGGCAGATTACCCTATCTACCTTCTTTATAATGGAGTCCCCTACCACTACCACCTGCTTAGCATTCCTGATCCTTAGTTCCTCCTCCCTTGTATCAGAGATGGCAGTCCCCTGGGTGCTCAAGGGACTAGCCCCCTCCATACACGCTAATTCCGAGGTGTCCTCCTCCACTTCATCACCTTAGACAGCAAATCTGTTGGGATGGGCAATCTGGGAAGAAGCCACCCTACCCTTCTGTCCCCCACTTCCCCTAGTAACCCTAACAAAACTACCTCCCCCTTCAACCTTCCCTGTCCCACTTCCACCCACCTCTATACTGGCCCCAGCCAGTGCCTGCTGACCCCCCAGATTTGCCAATCCCTGCAATGCTGTAAGCTGCCCCCTTAGACTCTCCACCTCAGCTTCCAAACAGGCAACCCACTCACACCTGACACAGACATAGGTTCCCTGGAACGTCTGCTCCTGGTTCCTATACATGTGTCAGGATGCACATTGCATGGTACCGACAAAACTGTCCCTTCTAATCCACAACACCCACACAGTGATGCACAATCTTTGTTTAATTGAACTTCTTGTTTCAATGTCCTTCTTTTTCTATGTGCTTGAGATCAAGGTCCTTAAGAGCAAAGGACTTATATGTTCCACTCTAGTTTGTTTCACTTACAGGAAACTTCCTTTTGTTAGGGGTTTATATAGGGGTTGTTTCAAGGATTCCCCACTGATAAAAAGATTGAGAAACACTGTTCTAGAGAGTCCATCAACATTACTCTTCTCATCAGGGTCTGTGTGTCACAGAAAAATTATATTCCTGTAAGGCTAGTAACCAATGGGTAATGTTCCTTATTGTTACACATCAATTTTAAAGGGGCATGATCAGTGACAAGTTCAAATTGTCTTCCCAAAAGGTAATATCTTAAAGTGTCTAATGCCCACTTTATAGTCAGACATTCCTTTTCAATAACTGCATACTTTTTCTCAAGTTCATTCATCTTTGTGCTAATATATAATACTGTGTGTTCTTCACCATTCTGCAGCTGTGATAAAACTATTCGTAGACCTACATCAGATGCGTCTGTTTGTAGGAAACATTTTTTTGAAAAATCTGGTGAAAATTACACTGGCTTTTTACATAATTCAACTTTTAATGCTTGAAATGATTTCTCTGCCTCAGGTGAACTGAACCTTTCCTTTTTGTTAAAATTGTTAATGGGGCGGCATGTGTAGCAAAGTTAACTATAATACTTCTGTAATACTCTGAAATTGCTATAAAAGCTGGACCTGCTTTTTATTAAGTGGAAGTGGCCAGGCTTGAATTGCTTCCGTCTAACTACCTTTTAAGTAACCCTCCTGCTAATAATGTAACCCAGGTATTTGACCTCCTCCAGTCCAATGGCACACTTCTTTACTGCCTGTATCCTAGGCAAATGGGGGTCCCAATCGGAGCTGTGTATTACCACATCATCCAAATATGCAGCTGCAAACTGACTGTGGGGCCTGAAGATTTTATCCATAGTTCTTTGAAATGTGTCAGGAGCAATTTGCAATCCAAAAGGCATCATTGTTTAATGGAAAGGGGCACCCTATAATGGAAGGAGTAACAACAGCAGTTTTTTTCCTACCATCAGCTGAAAGGGGGATTTTCCATTAACTTATGGCAGGTCAAGTGTTGTTATATACCAGGCAGGACCCATTCTATCAATAAGCTCATTCTCCTGGGGCATTGGATATACATCAAATTTTGACACTTTGTTGAGCTTACGAAAATCATCGCAAAACCTCCAACTTTCTTCTGTCTTTGGAATCAATACAATAGGGCTAGACCAATCACTAGATGATTCTTCAATAATGCCAAATCTAACATTTTTCAGACTTCTTCTGCAACTGCCCTTCTACTAGCTTTTGGTATTCTTTAAGGTTTAAGCTGGATATGAACTCCAGGGTTAGTAACAATCTCATGCTCAAAAATAGAAGGTTTGGCCTGGAAAATCAGAAAAAATCTTTGTTCCAGAACAAAAGACAGGGTTTCTGAATTTTTTACCTCAGGGAATAAAGGGCCTTTAACAAATGCTTTTCTCAAGAAAAGAGAGGGTTCAGCAGCCAAGGACACCCACTCTTTCCAAGGATTTAACAAATTTACATGATAAATGTACATTTACATGATTTATATGAGCTTATTTTTCCCTGGCTGATGAATTTTATAGTTAACATCCTCAACTATTCTGAGCACTTCAAAAGGCCCTTGTCACTTTGCAAGGAACTTGCTCTCTGCTGTAAGCATTAACTCTATCACCAGGTGATAATACATAACATAACATAAACAAGAACCCCAGAACCCCAGTTATACAAGCATTGTTGGACTGTTTGAGCCTGCATGTTCTCAATTGGCATTACTGTTACAATTTGGTCCTGCATTTGTGTTCAAATATGTTTAATCACACTTTTATAGGGTATAATCCCTCCCATGTTTCATAAGTGATGTCCAAAAGTCCCCTAGGATGTCTCAGATAAAGTAGCTCAAAGGGAGAGTAACTAGTAGAGGACTGTGGAACCTCCCTAATGGCAAACACGAGGTAAGGTTGGTCCCAATTCTTCCCATTCTTATCTATAATTTTCCTCACCATAGATTTAAAGGTTTTATTGAACCGCTTGACAAGACCATCAGTCTGTGGAGGTTCTTAGCTGTAACACTCTATTGATTATATTCAACTAAAAGTCCTTTATTTCAGAATGGATATGTTAAAAAATTTTAAAAACATTCAGGATTATCACCACTCCAAAGTACTATACAGTAATCACAGTCTTAAATAACACACATGCTAAGACATACTATTTAGAGTAAAGGGATAGCCGCTACACTTTCTCAAGGGCTGCTTGTGAAGGTCATGGTATATCTGTTGTATTCAATTAGATCAACTGGACTTTAAGTTTAGTTCTTGAAGACGTTTCGCTAGTGATCCGACTGGCTTTCTCAATTCAGAATTTCTCAAGGGCTGTATTTTATAAGGGGAGCAGACTGGAACATTTCTGGTAAAAAAAAACTCTGGTGAACTGCCATAGGTTCGCCACCACTGCTCTATATGAAATGTATTTTTGGTCTACAATTCAGTGTGTGTGGGACAAATTTATTACACAAAATATATAAGATTTTGTATTTTCTGCTATGGGGCATATTCTGTAAACATTCCAACAATGCAATAGCCCATCTGATCTGAGTACTGTGTGCACAAAATGTTTTAGTTTTTTTTGCTGTTGTTGTTGTTGTTGTACAAACAGAAAGCAATTAAGTAACACACATTATCACAGTAAATATTAATGATATACAAAGTGTAGCTAGTATTCCCAAACAAGCCTTATGCATAATTCACTACAGTCTTGACTCCATGATGCATTCACGTTTGACATTATTCTAAAACGTAATATTAAATTCTATTCTTTAAAAAAAAATTCAGCCTGCAAAGACTTGTAAATATTGTAGTCAAGCATTTTCAGTCTATGGAAAACTGGTTGGTTGTTTATAGTGAATTTGCTTCAGTAATAAAATAACTTTCCTGCAGTCTGCCAAAGACACTTAATAGGAAACAGCAACTGATACATAATATATATATATATATATATATATATATATATATACTGTCCATTGTGTACAATTAGTAGAAAACAACAACTTATACTATATATAAACTGTCCATTGTTTACATTTATAAGTAATAAATAGCCATTAATACTATATATCAGTGGTGGCGAACCTATGGCACTCATGCCAAATATGGCACTCAGAGCCCTCTCTGTGGGCACTCATACACAGCAGAGTCCACCAGAGTTTGTTACCAGAAAGCCAGAGAGAAAGTGTTGCGGCTGTCTGTAGCAGAGAGAGGTGACGTGCTGTAATATTCAGCTCTGCTTGAGTCCCTGTTTTGGATCTCAAACTCCTGTCTAATAATGAAGGGGTTAATGGTCACTGTTTTAGATCTCCTGTGTGGTAATGTAGAGGTTAATAGGTAATCTATAATCAATTCTATCTATTGTATTGGTCTTTGTCTTTTTTTTTTTATATTGCTTTATCTTATTTTTTATTTATAAAGAAAATACAGGAGTACGGGACTTTTCCATCTTTAGCCAAGTTTGTCTGCTGTATCCCCAAAAGTGTTCAGGGCACAGCACTAATGAAATCCTTTACCTGAGCAGAAAGACCTTTTCTACATTAGGAAATCTAATGTGTTCACTGTACTTTTAAAATATCTTTATTTTTATGCTTGCACACAGTTAGATTACTAACATGCTGGGTTTTTAAAAACAAACAAACAAAAAGAACGAACATCTTTGTAAATGACCTGAAATTGCAGGGACTTTTTTGTGTTTTTTAGCTGATGTTACCAAATCAATTAAGGTGGATTACTACAGAAAAAATTATTTTGGTGGAGATACCCTTTAAATCCATTTTAAACTATAAAAGATTTTTAGGTGTTCCATTCCCCAGAATACAGAGAGGAGCCCTCATCTCAATCCAAAGTGCCCATAGAGTAGCAATTCCTGTGGTAGTAATTCTGCAGCAGCCAATGAGATATGATCTTTTTTTACTACAAAAAAAAATAACATGTGAGTAGTTGCTGCAGATTAATAGCTTATGGAAAACATACCACCCCTTTTTAAATAATAATAAGCATTTTTACCCTCTCAAGAAACTTATACCTACTTTTTATCATACCATTTCCATAGATGCTTTTAAACTCACTTACAGACATACAGTAAGTGCTGCTATGTACTATTGAACAGCATGCACAGCAGCAGAGGAGACAGCTTTGATAATAGCCATTGGCCATGTTGTTATATGCTCGACTGATAGCCACTTCCAGGAGGCTGCAGATTAGAAGAGATAGCCACGGCAAGAGATCAGGTCCTGTAAGTAAGGTTAGAGGTATTTTTGGAAACAAAAGTATAACAAAAAGTAGGTTTGGGATGTAAGTAAAATATTAAAAATGGACTGAATTTTATAATCCCCAATATTTACTCTATCTTTACATTTACCTTATAGTCCCTTCTCTTTCCTGACACTTAAAGTAACTGTGTATGCCAAATATTGTATTTTATATACATATTGTATATAAAATTATATATTTTAATTTTAATGTAGAGGTAATCTCGTTTGTAACACAGGTGCTAATTAATGAATGGGCATCTACTTCCCCTGACATGACATTGTGTATCAATATGCCTCTGATGAACGAATGTGTCAGGCATGGCCGCTTCGTTGTTTGTATATATGTAAGATTCAATAAAGATACTTTTATGGGAGACACCTGTGTGCTATTCAGGTCGCATGGCTCTGATTCATTTATTGGCAATTTATAGTCTCCTTCTAAACAGTTTCTCTTTAGGGGCACTTACCAATGATGGACTGAATAAACACTGACTTTGAACTGTAGGGCTGACATAAAACTGGCTGCTGAACTGGAAGGTGGACTCAACAGTGGCTGGTGAACTGGAGGGCTGAGACCTTCAGTTCAACAGCCAATGTTAATTCAGATTTCCAGTTCCCCAGCTAGTGTTAGTCAACCCACCCATAAGCCTAGTCATCCCAGCCCACAAGTTAGACAACACCCCTAAACAAGACACACCCACTTTTTTGTGTCAGTGCCGCATGATGGTGTATAAGGTGGCTTTAAAAAGTTTGTCTCAGGTGGCAAAAGTCAAAGAAGCGCCTCTGATTCAAACTCAGGTTCTAGACACTAAACTGGAGCTGTACAGAATAGAATCTATAGTTTACCTGGTTTAATCAAATCTGTAATTCTTATGGAGACAGGATCACTTCTTATTGTCTCCCATATTAACTCCTAAACTGAGATAGCAATACAATACAATCCTGCAGCACTGCTGCGTCTCACCTCTGACACATACCATGCGTTGTCTATCTTCGCTTCTGTGTCTTTGGAGGACAGAAGCAAAAAGAAGTGGTTAGGTAATTTTTGCAATTACCTAATTACCTTGTCTTTACTACCTAATAAAGAGCAGCACATTATCTGTTACTGAACCAAGAAGCTAAGCCCCACATCTTTAGCAGTTTGTCACCCATTATGTTTGGTCTGCCATTCATGCGTCAGTTTCTTTATTGAATCATATAAAAATCAATTTAATGTACATTGATTACAGTTGATATACTGCCTGCCAGTATCGAGCAGTACTTTACAGTCAGGGATAATAATAACCAAATTCTTAACCCTATGCACCAAAAGCTCTTTTTTTACCTTCTACCTTAATTTCTGTTGTATTCAGATATTCAGATCAACTGGACTTGAAGTTTAGTTCTTGAAGACGTTTCGCTAGTCATCCGACTGGCTTTCTCTTTTCAGAATGACTTGTACAAGAATCTGTGGCAATTATGTACCCTGGAAAATCCCAATTAGCATATCACAGCCAAGTGTTAAGGGTGTGATTGGATAGTGTCTAAGAGGTGTTATAGGAATGCCCAGAGTAAGGTGTCAAAACAGCATTGTACATGGCAGACAGTTGGTGTCAAACCCCCCCCTCCCCCCCAACACCTCTATTCAGGCTTGGTTTCTTTCTTTTTTTCTAGGGTACATAATTGCCACAGATTCCTGTACAAGTCATTCTGAATTGAGAAAGCCAGTCGGATGACTAGCGAAAGGTCTTCAAGAACTAAACTTTAAGTCCAGTTGATCTAATTGAATACAACAGATATACCATGACCTGGATGAATGAGAACCTCCACAAGAATATTTCCCTCCAATAACTAATTTCCATTGCTGACCATTAAGAATCCCACAGTATGTACAGATCTTGCATGTTCTGTATTATAATAGGGATGTTAAGGTTTAAAAATTTATATACAGACTTTATAAATGCAAAATTGCTCCTTCTACTTCTATATGTGTTTTTACGCCGGACTGCTAGCACACCACAAATTCAGCAAATTTGGTTGGTAGCAACAGGAGCCAGTGGAGGTTCTAACCCCCCCCCCCCCACTGAGATGGAAAATGTCTTGACATTCACAATGTAGGGAATTTACAACACTACCCTAAAAATCCAAGCTTTGTGCAGTTCCATTTTATTGAATTATAATATATATATTTAGTTTTTCATTATTCTGATTTGCTGTCTTTATACAATGTAATCTTACAGACTTCTAGAACTGTGATTTTTGTGACTGTTTTATTAGCTTCCAAAGCAACATCATTATTTCCATGGTCCTGGGCAGTTGTATAGGTTACCATTGTATCAGATAGTGCTGGACAGCAGTGCTTTAACACACCCTTTTTTTTACTTTAGCTTATTAAAATGGTTTAGTTTGGCATGAGGAAAATTTAGAGAAACAATACAGTAATAAATTCTGGTTTGCAGTGAATGTGCCATATGTCTTGGCTAAAGGCAAAACTAAAATTGCTTTTCAGGCACATGCACTAGGAGAAATGTAACTGTGATGGTGAATTTGTTAAAAAAGAAAAGAACAATTAGAATTCCACTTACATTTACTAGGAAAACCCAGAAGACTTACTTTTTTCCCCTTTAAAATTTTCATGAATCTTTTGATAATATTTTTGTGCAACTTAATGACTCTAGTGGATTTTTTAAAATATATATATTTCTGTTTTGCTTTTGAACTGTAAAGGCTCGTTAACACTAGACCCTTTTCTGTCCATTTCCGGATTGATACGAACAGGGCGGTAATTGTTTTAACAGATCGTATTGACCTGATACGTAAAAAAAAACCCCAAACATTTCTGTCCGGTAACGGACGCATTGTAATATAAAACATAGGTAAAGCGGACCGCTAAAAAGGACCAGAAAAATGGACTGTCCGCTCTAGGACGTTTTAGTCAGTGTCTAGTGTGAACTAAATAGGTGTGTATTATGTCCCACTTTGGGCAATGTACAGTGTAGCTAACTGGCTTCATCTCTGGAGACTTGCACATGGAAGGGACATACTGTAATATGCTGATATTAGGGCATTTTGCTTAGGGCGAGGCCAACGCAAACTGATGCGATATTTGGGCATTGCGCTTGAGATTTCGCTTGTGTGCTTGTGATTCCCCAATTCCGATTATGGAAGCGCAGGCGATTAAAAATGGTGATCGCACGTGCTTCCAAAACAGAATTGCAAATGCAACGCATTTGAAGTCGCAGGAACTTTTTACGTTCCCGTGATTTCCATTAAATCAAAATTGCACGTGATCGACTGTGAAAACGTGTATAGTCTGGCCTAGCCCTTACACTGATTTTTTTATGTTGAAAAAAACCCCAAATTCTGGCCTTGTATTATCTATTACTTGCTCTGAAATCATCCAGGTCATGGTATATCTGTTGTACAATACATAAGGCTAGGCATTTTCAATGGGAAGGTGCAGTCGCGAGAATCTATATTACAATCATTCAGTGATGTCACTGAGTGACTTCCTGTATTCCACTGCCCCTCCCACTGTCTCCCCCTCCCTGTATTATTCATTTATATAGGAATCCCTGTTTATTCTTGACAGACAATGTTCGGTCCTTCTTTCTCTTCTCAATAGGAACGGTAATTAACTATTTATACATTAAACAGGGATTCCTATATAAATGACTAATACAGGAAGGGGAAGACCCAGTTGTAGTGGGCAGGTTATTTTTTGGGGCTGGCCTTATGTATTATAAGAAATAATATGCTACCTACAGTGTAATATATGGATTTACTTCACCTTGGAGTTCCATGACCTATATAAAAGCACTCGGCCTGCGGCCTCGTGCTTCTATATGGTCATGGAATTCTAACTGAATACCGCCGATATACTTGCTCTGAAACAGGCAGTAATTACGTTCTATTTGAATGCTACCGTCTTTTGTGCATGGCTGGTGAAAAAAACATTGGCACATTATGAAACTGCTAACAATAGAATATCCTTCTTACAGTCCTACCAACAGATCATTCCCTAAAGCCTTAGTTGAAAGAGGCATATTTATAAAAGATCAATATTTTCGCCATTTCACTCTAGCAGGACATTGCAATGGCATAGATCATTATTTTCACTGTATTTCTAACACTGATCGTTTTCACTGAGGGAATTATCTTTGACATATTAATTACGTCAAGTCAAGTATCGCAGCAAAAAGAAAAAAATATCTGCAAGCGAAGGTAAAACTATGTGATCTTTGTAAAACTGGAAATTGCAGGAAAAAAGTTTAGAGAGACTATAAATAAAAAAATATCATTTGTATTTATTTGAATAGCTTATGTAACTCCTTGATTAAAATAATCCCTTATCTTAAATTTCCTGCTCCATACTGTGTAATTATCATTAAATTAATCATGAATTTAACCTTAAACAGAGCTAAACAACTAGAAAACTAGTACAAAATAGCAATTGTCCAGCTGCTGTTCATTACTGTTAAGATGGCAAAGTACCATTTTAAAATCGTTGACATAGCAGCAGCCTTTTATTGTATGCTTCAATATGTCAATTAGCAAAGGTGGCTTCCCCAATAAATATGCCTGATTTAATAAAAATATTAGCTCATTGCAGCTATTAGTACGTAGCATCTTTACACAATACAGGCATAGACAAAGAACTGGCACAGATAAAGAAATAGTTGGTAATTAAAAGGTCAAGACAGTGGTCAATTTTAGACCACCAAATGAGAAAGAAAATGGCTGAAGATGAGAAACAGTTGTACTGTCTATGGAAATACTGAAATCATTTAGAATAAATTGTTGTCTAGTCTATCTCTGTAGATATGTTTTTCTTATTAAATTAAAACTGGCACAATATCTGAAATGTACAGCAGGAGGACAGTATGATCTCTTCCCACTCAAATTGTCTATTGCCACATCCAACAGCATGACTAAATGAGAAGACAGCATATGGCAATGCTGCAAGGGGGCAGCGTCTGTGGATATGAGCCATTATTCGCTAATAACTAACAGGGTCAGTGGGAAGACTGGGAAAGGAATAGAGAATGCAGGCACATTTATTGCAGAAGGCAACTTTTGCAGAACTAAAAAGTATATTGTAACTGGGGTTTATTATGTTCAAAGTTTAAAAAATATACCTGCAAGTTCAAATGTCGTAATAGAGAATTAGCAGGATTTATGAATTGAATTTCCTAAAAATATTTTAAGGGCTTATTTAATAAGAGGTACAACATTTTGCAAACAATTAGATGATGTCACTGTAGAAGATGGGTAAAAAGGTACCATCTGATTGGTTTCTGCAAATTAACAGCACAGGCACATTTTTGCATCTCTTATTAAATAAGGCCGGTTCATGTTTAAACTGACTGTACTGGCTATTTACAGTTCCTCTGTGTGACTGTAGATAACATTTATTATCATACATACAGAGAAAGAAATTGAGTTCCATGTGTGAACAGGGTCTAAAAAGAGGGTCTGAGCAATAACATTGTTAATATCTGCATGACGGAATTCCGGTCAAAAATGTTTTCAGCTCTGTGGTGAGTTTCTTTTTCTTGAATGTCCCTTTCTATCTAGTCTTTCTGTTGTAATCCCAGTGGAATACATTACATATTATATATAGCAACTGCTGTGATGACTTCTGGTTCTAACATAATGCCCCTGGTGGCATGGTTAGATGATCCCTGACATTGATGCAGCAGTGTACTGATCCTTTAGTTCTAAATGAGTCAGCAATCATCTGCAATATTTATTAAAGCATGAATGTGTGAAACAGCAAACTGCATCAGCTTATATCAATTAGAGAACCAAAACATTCTCATATTCTCAAGGGAAGTTCTGAAGAATGCCCACAAATAGGAAGAGAATAACTACTGCAATGGTTTCTAACAATGCTACAGTATGTCACAGTTTCAAAATGCAAGAGGTCATTGCCAACACTATGAGAATGTCTTGTACTGTATTATAAAAAAATACTGCGCAAAAGTTTGACAGGTGTGAAAAATCTATAAACGAAGAATTCTTTCACAAGTGGTAATCATTTATTTTTATCAGTTTGCACTGCATACGTCTCACTCCAGCACTTATACCCATTCCATTGTATCTGTATGTTACCCACCTAACTAGATTGTAAGCTCCATGGGGCAGGGACCTCATTACCTCTTGTGGCAAAGCCCTAGCACTTCTATTTATATAATTTATATATTTATGTATTGAACTATTTATGTATTTATCCACCTTGTTTGACTTTATTGTATTTTAATACTGTACAGTGCTGTGTCCCCAAGTGGCGCTATATAAATATAAGTATAAAATACATATACATACATACATCAATTACCAATGTAAAGTGAATATAAAGAAAAGAAAGTTAAATCTAATCAACATTTGGTGTGACCGCATTACTTTGTCTAGATACACTTGCATACACAGTCTGCAGGTAAGTTCATTCAGGCATCTTGCAAGATATTTTTGCCTTGTTTTGTTTGTCTTGTTGCTGTGATCATTCTTGCAATGGTGTATAAAGACTTGTGACATAAAACTGTCTTCCAAAATCCCAGCTTGGTAGAGTTTGGCTGTCCTCACCCAGAATAAAGTCTCCAACACAGCTATTTTGTTTTAGCCAATGACTGTGTTTCAACCAACATATAAACATGATAATTGGTTAAATATTTACCTGTAAATAATTACATCTATAAATTATGTTGGTTCAAAGGCAAGGGGTAGTCACAACAAATACAAAATTGATTTAGATAATTCTGGTGTAGTATTTTGTAGCACTTATATTTGTAAAAAGCATTCTTTATTTACAGCACAAACACAGCGCTGTATAGTACCCCAAATTCTCTTGGTTTAGGCCGCGGCCACACTAATGTGCACAATAACGAGCATAAAAAGCGTGTATGCAATGTAACACGTTACATGTGCGTCACCCTGCGTTTGCGCTGCGATTTCAGTAATAATACGTAATCAGAGCGCATGCAATTTGCAAAAAAACATGCGCTCCAAAAATGGAACAGCAGAGCACACGATCGTAAGCGTGTGACAAACACGCCAGTGTAGCCTAGCCTTTAGACTGATGATTTCCAATGCTTTGTCACTGGGAAAGTTCTATTTAAAATGAAAGCTATTGCTTAGAGTTTTTGAAGAATCTTCCAAATATGAAACAGATATAGAATTAGTCCTTAGCTCTAGACACATACTCAACGCTCTTTTACATTATACTCACTGGAATATGCAGCAATAAAAAATATAATTAATCCTTAGGGAAGGCAAGACTGAAGCCAAGAGCAAAAGTCGTCTAATTCTCTATAGGGTTAAGTATTCAGGCTGACAGTTACAAAGTCGGAGTTTTAATAACAGGGGTGTCATGGAGTAAATGCTCTAATAATTCTATGCCATTGCATTATATTGTACAGCATGTTTTATTACAAAGGATAGCAACATTGACTTATCCATATAAATGTTTCTTTTGATATGGATAGTCCTTTTAACAAATATTAATACTCACTACTTGACCATCTGCATATAATGATCCCTCAATATAAAGTTTCACTCTGTTCCTCAGTGCTGACTAAGGGTAATAAGTGAGGAATAAAAGGGCAGTCCCCATCTCATTAGTCAGGTAATCACAATGTATCCTTAATACTCAGGGGTCCTAGTACTAAAGGTTCTTTAGAGGGAATGAGATTAGTAATTATAACATAGAGGCATCTCTTGGGAAACATTTCATTTTTAATTTGTAATATCAGAGGAGGGAATTACATCTTAAACCTGAACACAATGTTTCTGTATGAGAACAGACTATAGTCACTTTGAATGAATGAGTTTTGCATCAGTGGGATAGTTCATGGTCTCCCAAAACATAATTGCTTATACATCTTTCAACCTGTCAAAGCTTAACTAAATCTTGATATTATAAAGTCACAGGTGAAAATAAATGTTAGACAATGAACTAAAAAGTCTGACTTTTCATATAAATATTAAACACAGATGTAGCAGTTTAGTCATATACTGTAGTATGGCAATATAATACATACCCTTTTACATTCAATTTCTAGGAATCACAGTGGTACAGTACAGTACATGTTATTTAACAATGAACCACTATATTAAACTTTATTTGTATGATCTATATGCTTTTTTGTTTATATCATGTATATCCTCTACATAATATACCAGATGCCTGCCAGCTTACTGTGGCACCCAGCCTTATAGTCCCTAACGACTGGAGTCAGGCGTGTGTGTGCATGATTGTTTGAAGAAAAAAAACGTGTAGACTGATTCTGGACCATTTTCACGTTTCAGATTAAAAAGTTAGTTTTTTCCTCCAGGCTTTTTTCGGGGTATTGATCATTTCTGTGAACTTATGAGATTGAATACTGCCACTGTAAGGGCAAACAAAATAAGAGATAATCTTTCTAAAAATGTGAAAGCGGCTCCTAGTAATCTTGCCCGGGATGTATCTTTGATACTGAAACCGGCAGATAAAGGTGGCTCTATTGTTCTGATGGATTATGCCTTTTACAGTGTCAGTATGAGATCTCATATTGCTGAATCTGGCGCTTATGTGCCGTTAAGGAAAGATCCTACTTTGGATCTAATATCGAAGGTGAAAATACTGGTTAATAATGCTTTATCCGAACAATGGATTGATCAGTCTACTTGTAATTTTTAGATTGAGGATTGTCCCAGGAGACCTGTGCTGTATGGACTCCCCAAAGTCCACAAGGACGCTGTCCATCCGCCCTTTCGCCCGATAGTATCGGCGATAGGCTCCATTTTCCTACCTTTGGCCCAGTTTGTGGACGCTTATTTGATGCCTTTAGTGTCCATTCTGGCTCCTATGTAACATAGTAACATAGTAATTAAGGTTGAATAAAGACATACGTCCATCAAGTCCAACCTAGTGACCCTAGTGACGTAAAATGTAAAAGATGCGGGTGATTTTTTGGGGAAATTACACAGCATGGGACCCTGGCAGGACAATTGGTATATGATTACTGGTGACATCACATCACTATATACAAATATTGACCATTCCAGAGGGTTACGAGCTATTCAGTATCATCTAACATCTAAACACAATGGTGACCCACCTGTACAGTTTTTGACGAAAAAACTCCTGCCCTCCTTTTAGCGTGTGTTTTAGTCCTAAATATATGCTGTCACTGCAATTTGGAATAAAGATTGGCTTTTAAGTACAGACTGGCATTTCTTGAGAATTATAGTCACCAGTAAGGAGTGGCACAAAGTCACTTGTTTTTTGGCACGTAGTGAATGGTCCGGGGTGGACCGTACCTGGGCCCCCGGGAAGGAGCGATGAGTTCCTTTAATGTGATAAACAAATGCATGTTGGGGAATATTCCTTAGAGGATAACACTGAATACTGACGAATAAACCCTAAGTACTGAATAGCACAGGGTTCAGGGCACATGCACCTGAACCCAATGGGACGATAAGTGAGTGTCCCAAATTTACACATACCATACTTCTTAGAGATTAATTAATTGTGTACAATCATTATTTGTTTTATATATATATTCCATGTATAAAGTATCCACCCCTAAGCAGTTCTATTGCATTGCTACCCCAAAAACCCACCCTAAAACCGTGACACCTCTTTCCCCAAAATACCTGAACATATATTCCTCTTCATCCTCATCGGTCCCCAGTCAGAAGGTTTACACTTTCTCTGCAAGATTTATGAGCTTGTGCAGCCATATAGGCAACTCAGGAAGCAGCATACTCATTGGCTGGGACATCAGGCTGCTACCCAGAAGGACTGTGAAGAACAACAGAGCTGCAGAGTATGAATATCTCCATTCAGTGATATTGTGGAAAGAGATATGTATTGTGTTTCTGGCATTTTATGGAATTGTCCTTTAAAGGATAACTATTGTGTGTATAAAGTTTATTTAAAAAAACAGTTAAACTGAAAAGTAGTTGGGACAGGGATATAGGACTTGTAATTCCTACCTCCCAATATTGTTTCTGTGAGGAGACCTAGCCCAAAGACAACTTCTTCTGCTAGTCTTCCTCCTGGCTCCAGCACTATCTTTTATACAGGAATAGTCCAGGACTAACCTGGCAAATGAAAACTGCAGGTGCTGTAACTTCTCAATGAAACAATATATGAGGTAGGAATAATTAATCCAACCTCCCTGCCCCATGTACTTTCTATTTTTAAAAAGTAACAGGGTTATTCAATAAAAGTTCTTATCGTTTAAAATGGTGCTAATTTTGCCCCAACCAATCAGATCTTATTTAACATTTGAAAGCTAACATCTGATTGGTTGGGGCAAAATTAGCACCATTTTAAACAATAAGAACTTTTATTGAATCTCCCTGTAAATTTTATAGTATAATCATCCTTTAACACCACGTAAAAACTGACTGAAGAGTTATCATTCTAGTTATCTCTTTTTAAAATGGGTTAATCTGTCTTTACTGGTTCTTTTATCAATTGTTGGAACCTAACATCTAAAAATAGTAACAACTTAGTTGTGAATCTTGGTGGCGTACAGTTTAAATATCATAAAAGAAAGTCAACAAGCCAGCGGGTAGTAATGATTTATAAAGGATGAAAAATAATGTCTGATTTGAAGAGCTACACTGTATAATTAAAGAATTGTTGATGAATCTAACATTAGCAATATCACATTAATATTCCAATACTACCTTTTGCTCAGTTCTTTAATTTCTGATTAATGCAAACATTTTATTAAAAGCTTAAAAAAATAAAGCGGTTCTTGATAAACTGACCTTCACGATAAATGTATTTCTAACATACATTTAAGAAATATCTAAAACCAGTATGCCAAGTATGCTAAAGCCAGTATGACAACAGTATTATGTACAGATTTGAAGCTGTTGTATAATAATTTTTATATATTATATTCTAAAAGATGACCCATAATGCACTAACCTGGTAATAGAAGTGTTTTGCATGGCTCATAATTTCTTGTTTCTTTAGCAATACATGGTCAATGTACATCTTTATATCTTCCTACTTATGACTGATCACATAAAAAACAGAAGGAGTTTCACCCTTTCCCCCTAATAGTTTCCTAGATTTATCAGCACAATGCTGTCCTATTCTCACATAGAGATCTCTGTTTCTAGCCTATACATTTGAGCTGCAGAACAGGTAGAGCATTGCAACTATCCTACAACTATCATTAGTGCAAGGCAATCTTCCCTTCTTTCTTACTTTGACATGTCCTCCTTTTGTCCCCTATCTACTTGCAGGTGTCTAGATTCCAACCCATACCTTTTATCCATAAAATTGGATCATGTTAATTATTAAAATACATCTTACTCCATGTCTAATTTTGATCAATGTTGTAACATTGCTATGTACTGTATCTTAAAATATTGTAATCTCTCCTGATGATTTATTTTAAAAAACATGTTTAATACTTGCTTTTACCTGGTTTTGCCTTAAAGCATGCTGATTAATTATAAAGGTCCACCTGAACTATTTTTATAGATTAAAATCAATGCTACAAATTCTATAAGAAAAATATCATAGTGTTTTGATTGATTTTTATTAATGCCGACTAGTCTTCAATGCATGGATATCTTTACAAAATATTTCGACTGAAATCAGTCAAATACCTGTTCTAAAGTGTATTACTTTTACCCCTAAAAGCGCTGATTCTAATAAAATAATAATAAATTCCCATCTAACTACTTTAGGAGCCGCTATTTATAGCACACACATTGAAAGTGAATTATTTTCAAAGGAGACCCTAAATCACAATTTGAATGCTCGTTGATTCAAACACAGGCACTTTATTTTACATTTATGTTCTTTTTCTTCTAACAGGAATGATTTTATGCAATCCATTTCAAGCTACGACCACATAATACAACCCTTTTTTTTAAAGATGGCAAGAAAAATGATTTAAAAGGTCTTAAATGTGAAAATTTTAGCTAAAAACCTGGTTCCACTGAAACAATTTTTTAATTTTCTTTTTGTTAATGTTGAATATATAATACTGTTTTAAATTAACAGATTGTTTTAAACCAGATTTTAAAAATTAAAATTAAAGGATAGGTCCACTCAACAAAATAACCCCTATTCTTTTATTCATTAATTGAAGAATGGTAGGAGCTATGTCTTACCTGCCGTTCTTCAATTAGTCAAACAGGAGCCACATGCACCCTACAGTATAGTATAAGCCGGAAGCAATCATGAACTGTCTGGTGACTCAGTGGTGGTCTGCTCTCGTGGGTAAGTTTTCTCCCTACGTTCTTGACTCCTGTTAACATTAATTGAAAAACAAGAGGTAAGACATAGCTTGTTTACCTCACATTCTTCAGTTTATGAGTAAAGGTTCTCTTTTTGAGTACCATAATCCTTTCTTTTAAAGGAACACTAAAGCAAGATTTTTAAGTACAGTGCATCTGTTTCTATTATTCACAGGGAGGTGAGAACGCTTATTCCCACTTCCCTGTGAATAATAGAATTCCCAGGGGACACTGGGAATTCTATTATTAAACTGCACGCCTAGATTTTGAATTGGTGCGCATGCGCCAAAGATAGGCGCTTGGTCGGGCCAGCCTGGCTGTCAGCTCAGAAGCAGCTGCGAATGGAGCACCGGCAAGGTAAGTTCGGCAGTGTCCCCTGGGCATTCTATTATTCACAGCGAGGTGGGAATAAGTGTTTTCACCTACCTGTGAATAATAGAAACAGATGCAATGTACTTAACAAAGTACACAAAATCTATTTAGTGTTTCTTTAAGTTAAATTCAACATTTTGATATTTGAATAAATATCTTTATCTATGTATGTAGTCCATAACAAACTAAATGGGCCCAATCCTGCAGCTTTGCACATTCATATTTGAGTGTCTTATGTCTGAATGCAGTTTTGATCTGTTCTACAAGATTATCATAAAACAAACATTGACTTCCTTTACTGATTGCAAGAATCACTTGAGATTTTGAATTTATTAAAACTGTAAAAGAATAATTTTAACCCTCTGGTTCACATTGTTTGAAGTTTTAGAAAAAAAATACCTGTCTTGAAAACCTTTAGGTAGTATATGGAATTATTTATATGAATGTTTTCTTTATATGGACAGAGGATGCGTTATTCTTCTGGACCCGGTCACAGGTTCACCTGGACCCTCCTTCCAGACAGTAGTAGATGTGGAATTACTTACCAGGTAACCCCAGAGCCACTCAATAATAAAAACACCAAAACAACCTGTGTAGGAAAGCTAATAAAGCTAATAAAAGGAACAACAATAAGCTAAGACACACTAATAATATGGTAAACTTAATACATAAAATAGATACTTACAAAACCTTAGCTGGCCAGCTAAAAACCTAATATCAAGAGGTAAAATATGCACATAAAATACCCCAAAATACCTTCAATCCATAATATTGACGTATAGAAAACATATATATCTCATTATAAAAATAGTATAAGTATGTCCTAAGAGAGCCTTCTGATCCTAATAGCATAGTCTTCCGTATAAATATTGGAGGTTCCTAAAATCACTGTAGGATACTTTCACTCAGGGCCACCACAACCACTGAACCAGTTCTGGAGAAAAAGGAATAAGCAGTCAATCTGTGTGCACATAAACCAAATAAATTATAGTCAATGGTGGTGTATACTTCACCACTCCTGCTTGAACAGCATGGGGATTCTTTCTGATCTTATAATGGTCCCCCGGACTAGGCAATGCACAGCTGCCCATGGCCTCAGCTCTTAAGATTCACAGAAAGCCAGTCAGCAGCATTACTTTGGGTCCGCCAGTTTCCTTCCCCTCCGAGCGTGGCACGTGACTAAGATTACAACACCTTCCAGTGCTGGAAAAGAGTATCACCACAACGCGTTTCACTCGTCATAGCTTCTTCTTTATATGGCTAGAAACTTCATTTACCAAGTAAAAATTCCATGACAGCAAGCGTATTATTTAAAACCGTGAGCTTGTCTAGATGTGGGAATTTGGGAAACTGGTGAATTCCCAACTATGTATAAGTAAAATTCTAGAAAGGTTAACCACTTCTATAACAAAATTTACTGCTTGATTTTTGTAGATAATGCAATTATCCCAGTTACACCAAGATTTTTTCTTTCCTCGTTTTGATAGCAACTGATAAAATCTTAAGTACATTTATCTAACCATGCCTGAAAACTTCCCCATTGATGAAGCTAGAACACATAAGAGGTAATACATTATTTCTAAGAATATGCTGTATGCCAAGAAATGCATTAGCAAAACCAAAAGAATTGGTAATGCAATAATACATGGAAAGACGATAGTTACAGTACATTAAAATGTTCATGTTGAACCTAGAAGTGGATATCTTCATCTATATAAAGGGCAAAGATTCCTTGTGTGTAACAGTGCAAATGTGTGATTTATATCCTCCTAAATAAAAGTAATTGTTCAAGGAAACATTCAGGCTCTATCATAATCATGTCAGTAACACAGGCTGCCACTGATCACCCACATGCAATTTTAAAAATGTATATTTGGTAGGAAATAGCATAAGAAAATGAAGGGTGAACATTTGCAAAATGTCTGCTTTTGTATTTATGCTATTTTTTGGTAAAACTCTTTATTAAAGGATATGTCCACCCCCCAAACTAAATTTTGATATGTTGCAGGGAATTGGTATAAACCTCAACCTTGCAATGTTTAAAGCACTCCCGCTGCCTTCTGCTTAACTTTCTTTTTTTTCTGTGCAGGGAAGTCAAGCAAGAGGGGCTCGATCAGCACCCGCTCCTGTGACTGACTAAGGCAGTGGTGGCGAACCTATGGCACGGGTGCCAGAGGTGGCACCCAGAGCCCTCTCTGTGGGCACTCCTGCACAGCAGAGTTCACCAGAGTTTTTTTTATACCATAAACGTCCAGGTCTGCTCCCCCTTTTAAAATACAGCCCTTGAGAAAGTGTAGCGGTTGTCCGTAGCAGAGGTCGCTCAAGTGAACATCAGTCTCTCTCTCTCTGCTTCTGCACATTCCAGCAAACAAGGATGGGGAGTGCAGTAAGTGAGAAACCGCTGCTCATGAGCTCTCTGTCCCGTGGCTGCCACAGCATGCTATGGAGGTGAGGAATGTCAAATTACTAAGTTTACTGTAGTGATGTCTGCTCTGCATAGTTTGAAGGGAACTGGGGTGTTGTCACTGAGTTTCTTATTGGGGGGATGGGGACGCCAGGGGAAAGATGATTTCTTACCAAAAATAAAAATAAATTGATTTTATATTTGTGCTTCAAAGTTCACTTCTTCTTGAGTCAATGATTTGTATCTCAAACTCTTGTCTGGTAATGTGGTAATAATAGGTTATCTATCTACTGTATCTGTCTGTGTCTATCTGTCTGAGTTGTTTCAATCAAATCTCATTATTCATTCAGTTTAAATTATTATGTTGGCACTATGCAATAAAAAAGTGGGTTTGGGTTGCAGTTTGGGTACTCGGTCTCTAAAAGGTCTTCCATCACTTAGCTAAGGCATTGCGAGGTTGAGGTTTATAGTAATTCCCTACAACATATCAAAATTAAGTTAGAAGGGGGGTGGACATACCCTTTAAGACCACACCATATTTCTGGCAGAATAAAACTGCTAACAAAATATTTTGAGGTATTATAGCTCTGTCAAGAATATAGAACTTCAAAAACCCAAACTGTTCCTTATGTGACAAGAAAACCCCTTTAAAAAAATGGTAGCCTCTTACTACTGATATGCAGTTTCAAAGGAGTTCATAGGCTGACACATTATGTGCATGCAATCGCTCAGTACAGAACCTTGTATTTTATTGAACTAACACGATTGCAGCTGAAATTAAGTTTTCAACTTTTTCCCAATCTCACTGCGCAAACTATTTCCTGCAATCTCATTGGTACATTCCTTACAGCTGTGTGCAAGTCATTTTGCAAACCACCAGAAATGCCATCTATCACGACTTTAAGATTCAAAACACCAAAGGCAGTAAATACATAGACTTGAATGTATCTGCTTATGTGAAAATACAAGGAACACCCTATCCCATTTCAATATCACATGGAGTTTTCTTTGGCATTTGAAATGTAAATTCAGAATACTGTATAAGGACCCACAAAAGCCCCTGTAAGCACAAAGTTGGTTCCTGAACTTTCTAGAATGATATATTAAAACCTTGGAATGTACGTACAGTGCTTAAAGGGGAACTGTGGTCCAAAAATGACTTTAGGTAAATTGACAGAAATTGCTCTCCTCAGAATTTTTGCAATTTATTGTCATTGTTTATTTTGCATAGTTATGAAGATATTTACACTTTTGTGTGTGATATGGCAGCAGCATCACCAGGTTCCCTGCACTTCTTGTTTCCTGCTCTGAAACCATGTCAGTGGAGGACAGTCAATCTGCCCCATGTCTCCTTCTCCCCTTGCAGACCCCCTCCTCTTGCAAGCCCCCCATGTCCCTCCCACTCATGGACCCTCCCACTCATGGACACCATGACCCCTCCATTTTTAGGCCCCCTTTGGCCCCACCCACTCACGAGTGCCATGGCCCCATCCACTCGCGGGTCCCCTGGCCCCACCCACTCACGAGCACTCAGATCGCCTCCTACAGAAAACTGAAAACAGCCTTTTTTTTGAATAGGCAATTTTCACATAGTGAGAGAGTAGAGCTAAAGATCCCCTTACCTTCACTATGAGGATCTTCACTTCACACAGCAGGGAAGGGAGGGACTTCCTGTCTCTGAAGTCTGAGGCTGTGCTCACCGGAGAGGCGAGGTGTAGGAGCAGGAGGAGGAATGTCACATGCCTCCCACCCATTAACTTTCTGGTCAGTTATTTCTTTATATCTTGGGCTGTGGAGCACCTAGAGAGGTGGTTGATGGCTTGTTTTAAAGGTAGGAAACTGGCCTTTCAAATTGTTTGGAGCCCACAGTTCCTCTTTAAAACACAACATTTATTAAAAAAATATATATTCAAACCAATTAAAAACATGTAAGTTGTGTGTGTGTGTTGGATATGATTGACTCTGAACTTGAATGTTTTCTATATAATGTAAAAAAAACAAGAGGTGTTTTTCTTCCTGCATTATTGTTTAAATTGGGTCAGTTTAATAAAAAAAACAGACTAATAAAGCTCTGAAATTTAAACATATATATAATTTTAATAATAAAAAAATCATTTTTTTAAAATGTTTCTCACATCATCTGTTCTTTTTCCAAAGTCACAGAATTCTAAAAAATAGATGTTACCGGTACCTAGACAAAATGAATCGGTCTATAGTAAGGTCTTTACAATGGAAATATTAATTCATGACTTTGTAAATTATAAGATTAACCAGCAAAACAAACCAAATGTCTGCATCCATAACTGACAACTTATTCTGCAAAATGTCAACATATAATGGAATATTCTTGAAAATAAGAAATATCACAACACATATTAATAAAGGTGTGAGCCAACATACGTGATATTATTTTCCATTTACATGTCCATAGAGACAAAGATATGTAAAATTGTACCCATCAAAATTTAAAATTGATAAACCCCATCATAATATAAAGAATTATAAATACCTAATTCAATGAGACATTACATAAATGTATCTATTGACTTCATAAAGATTTATAGACTTTTAAATTGTTCTTAAATTGTTTATAATTAGTGGGTTAAATTTTAGTTTTGAGGGTTGAAATGCCCTTTAATCTATTTCCATTTCATGTGTTGTGCTAGTATTTTTCTTTTCTGGGTATGTGCTTTGTGCATAAATTTTTTTAATTTACATTTTAGAAAATGCCAGATGAAGATATCGAATCTAAAATGACCAACTACACCAAATAAAGGACATCATAAAAAAATTGAAAAATCTATTGTTTGTGGTAAAGTAAAAGTGCCCATACACTACTTTAGACATTATAGACGTTTGTCTATAGACAAATGTACAATATGTCTAAAGCTAGGTACACACCTAGCGATTTTTCCTCCTGACCGACCGGTCGATACTTTCGATCGGTCGGCCAGGAGGAAGGACTGTCGGTGGCCGGAAAAGCTGCCACATCCGACAGTTACCACGACCGATTGTGCGGTCCATAGAGGACCACACGATCGGACAAGGTTTTCCACCATGTCCGATCGGCCGATTCGGACGAACGGTCGGTTGGACATGGCCGCATTCAGATGCGATAATTTCAGACCGATCGACTGATACTCTGAACTATTGGTCGATCGAACCGAAATATCTCATCGTGTGTACCCAGCTTTAGATCCACCTAGGCCGTTCTTTTATGCAATCAATTTGAGATCACAAAATGAATGAGCCAGATGGGATTATCTCAAGATAAAAGCCGCTGCTTGTAAAATGCAGTCTTTAGATATTAGATAGATTAGAAGTTTGTCTATAGATAAATCTCTACTCTATCAATTGTCTGCTTAGTGTATGGCCAGCTTATTAGTGTTAATAAAATCAAAGGTTGCAAAATACTCATCCTAAATTTAAAAAGCAGATGAGAATATCTAAAATCAAGACAAAGGCAGCATGTTATGTTGGTCATACACAATACCAATACCTGACAACATAGCGGCAAGGTGTGGGGTCTGAAAACAACCAACAATGCTTTTGGTATATTCTGAGGGAAAATTTCCATTGGTTGGTATTGGCTCCCTCCACCCTTGTAGAGGGAGTATAAACATTTGGCCTGTCTATGGGTGCACCGCTTGGGGATTGGTCGGGGCCATGTATGTGGTTACCACCGCATGTTACAAAAACTAGAACTGCTACTAAGATAAAAGTTTAATAGAGAAGAATAGGCCAAAATATTGTTTCCAAGAATGGTTTGAAAATGTTATTTCCTTTAATGTATTCCTTGCCTGTTAAACTCCTTTCCCCTCTAAGAAAAAAACGAATTCCCTAGTTTAAGAAAAAAGGAGAATCTGTTTACTTTTTCATTTCCCCTATACCGTAGGTTCGGGCATTCCCAGTACACATAGCTTAGGCTCAGGGACAACAGGAAGGAACTCATTATGCCTGATTCAATGCTGCTGAGATTTTTTTCATTCATCATTCATGTTTGCAAAGCTTAAATTGAACTGTGAAAATGTGAAAACCCTACCCAAACTACATTGTTGCTATTTTAGTCTAATCATGACTCTGCAGAAGTAAAGCCTGTGCATTTATGCTTTGTTTTTAAAATGACCTGCATTATTTAAACATGCCCACAGAATAATCAATTACATGTTCCGTTTTTTCTTTAAAAATAATTTTTAAAATGTATCAAGAACATTCCTTTAATTAACCCATTTTTACAAAATGCTGCAAACTGATACCCAACTAAATCAATTTGTAAAACACAAATTTTGATTAGATGTATTCTGCTCAGGGTGGAGTAGTCTTTCGCAAAAGGCAATTAAAGGGATGATCAGAAAAATTTACTTTTAAAACTGATAAAATATTTAAAAAAGGTGTATAAAGGCCTGAACTTTATAAACTTGTATAAAATAAACTATACATGCCAACATTCACCTGAAAAGGAGAAGACTTGTACAATATCTAATGCAGTGGTGGTGAACCTATGGCACGGGTGCCAGAGGTGGCACCCAGAGCCCTCTCTGTGTGCACTCATGCACAGCAGAGTTCACCAGTTTTTTTTTACCATAAACGTCCAGGTCTGCTCCCCCTTTTAAAATACAGCCCTTGAGAAAGTGTAGCGGCTGTCCGTAGCAGAGGTCGCTCAAGTGAACATTAGTCTCTCTCTCGCTGCTTCTGCACATTCCAGCAAACAAGGATGGGGAGTGCAGTAAGTGAGAAACCGCTGCACATGAGCTCTCGGTCCTGTGGCTGCCACAGCATGCTAAGGAGGTGAGGAATGTCAAATTACTCAGTTTACTGTACTGATGTCTGCTCTGCATAGTTTGAAGGGAACTGGGGTATTGTCACTGAGTTTCTTATTGGGGGGATGGGGAAGCCAGGGGAAAGATTATTTCTTACCAAAAATAAAAATAAGTTGATTTTATATTTGTGCTTCAAAGTTCACTTCTTCTTGAGTCAATGATTTGTATCTCAAACTCTTGTCTGGTAATGTGGTAATAATAGGTATTCTATCTACTGTATCTGTCTGTGTCTATCTGTCTGTGTTGTTTTAGTCAAGTCTCAGTATTCATTCAGTTTAAATTGTCATGTTGGCACTATGCAATAAAAAGTAGGTTTGGGTTGCAGTTTGGGTACTCGGTCTCTAAAAGGTCTGCCATCACTGATCTAATGTATAGTTGTATATAGCTTACCATCATTTTAATTAGTCATACTCAACCTTTAAAAAATATAACTCAACACTACTAGAGATGTAATGTGGGTTCAAATAGAACCCAGTTTCAAATGGAATCTGAGGTTTTCGTAGTCCCGCCGAAATTTTCTGAACTCTCGGATTTCACGGAACCCGGATTTTTCGAATTTTATCAAAAATCTAAAGTAGACAATTATCGAAAATCGAAATCGACAATTATCGAAAATTGAAAGTAGACGATTATCGAAAATCGAATCCCGATAGTGAGGAAAGATAGTTTTAAAATAAGTTTTGGTTATATTTATGGGTTCCCCAGATCATTCCCCCAGGTCTCTGTGTCATTTACAGTAGCCTACTATTGCTATTTGTCCCTCAAAATGGACAGAAACTTTCAATTTTTTTTCTCCCATAGACTTCTATGGGTCCGTTTTCAAATCTTCAAATTTTCCAGAAAATTCAAAAACGAAATGAAACTCAAAAGTTTCGAACATCTCTAAACACTACATTTTATAATAGGCATGTTCTATATGACAATAACTTACACTTTGTGGGGGATTTTAGCACTGCATCGCAGGATCATTTTATGAAGCAAAATTTAACCAGGTAGTGAACAAAAATATATATTTGAAGAATTCTTTAAAGTTTTTTCAATTAAAGGGTTATTTTTAAAAATGTTAACATTTTCTGAATTAATGCACTAATATTTTTCCTCAACTTGTCAAGTGCACTGAGCAACTTCTTGAGGTATGAACTAAAAGGAACAGCTAAATTAAGAAAATTCTCTGCTTGCAAGAATCAAAGTATTTGAATGGCAATTTTTTTTGGGTCTACATTAAGATGTATTATGAAGCGCTTAAAAAATGTTCAATTTAAACACTTGATTCATTCTTATTCATTCTAACTTGTGGTTTAATAAAAAACAAAAATGTGGGGTTTGAGGAATTTTCAAAATTGGATCACACCTTTATGAACATAACATTATTGAAATCATTAAGCCTAATCTACAGTAATTCAACATAAAAATTGTTTCTCACTTTTACAACAGAGAACATCAATTGTATTGGAAGTCTTATAAAGGTTGCCGTACAAAAAAATATATCTCATCTTTTTAGAAATTGCTAGTTTAGATAAAAAGTAAATAATATCAGTGTTTCAGAAATTGATGCAGCCTCACTTGTAATCACCATTTTTTTCTGTTTAAACATACATTTTAACAAGAAGTAGACAGTATGATTTAGATCAAAAATCTAACATTTCAAAGTAAGAAATCTTTGCATATTAACCACTGTGAGATATGTTTAAAGCAGTTATATTGTGCTGTAAGGTATCATTTGTGACCAAAAAAACATGCTAAATACTTTAGGGGATAAGTTAGTATATGTTTAAAGAAAAATATACATTAAGTGAATATATGCCTTACTATTGTATTGGACTATTATCAAGGAAAAAATAAAAATTATGGCTAGGCATGCTTTCACAATAGCAAGCAGGAAAAATACCCCCATAGGAAATTATAAATATATATATATATATGTGTGTATATATATATGCATACTATGCAAATATATCTTATAGTAACATGCATTTTAATAATAATGCTTTAAGGGATGGCTGCATTTTTAATACATTGAGATCTACTTGTATGAATAGTAAATATCCTGAGATCCTGGTTAAATAAGCTTCTTTAAAAATATGACTACACGTAAGATCAATTGTAAACACTTTACTTTGCAGGACTCAAATCCAAATTTCTTTGCAGGATTCAAATCTAGAAATAGTGATTGTTGAGATGTGTGCACATGGAAATGCTCCATCACTTAAAGGGCATGTTCACCCAAAAATATAACTTTTGATATAATTGCCCACCCCAAATGCCATGTTAATGCTAAAAAAACCCTTTCAGATCCATACATACATCTCCCCTCTCTGCTAACCGGAAACAGCAGAGACGGGCTGGACCTGCTGGTCAGCCAATCACAAATGCGGCTGCCGGCTTTGAAGATAGGTGCAGGAGCAAAGGGCTGTAAGAATGAATTTGAAACTTTTTTTTAGTATTAACACAGCGGTTGGGGGTGGGCAAGCCTGAGGAACATTAAATTAAAAGGGTTTTACGCTAAGTAGAAGGCAGCCAGTTGGGATCCAGAGGGAGGGAGGAAAAGGGCTCCCCTGTGCATGTCAGCATCCCTCCCGGACAGGAGTCAGAAACCTTTGGACAGGAAGACAGCTCCTACTCCCCAGTTTCCTAGACTTTGGATATGGACTACAGGAGAACCATAAGGAGCAGGGATGTAAGGTAAGGATTTTTTAAAACTATATATTATATATATATATTTTAGAATTAGGGATGGACATGCTCTTTAAGAATGTTGAAAGAAATGAACCACTGCATGTTTATGTATTCTAGATTCATGCTATTTTATTTTCAACATATATTGACTCAAAGGAGAATGAAAGGGTTTAAAGCCCCTTTTGTGGGTGCTGAATCTGACAGTCCTGAAGCTGAGAGTTTTTATGGCTTTTGTTGCAGGGGCTCAACCTAATTCCCATTCTGGTGAGTCAACCAATTAAAATGCATTGGACAAAGGCTGGAAATTCTTTGGACCGAAACAACAGATGTCATACCAGAGATCCACCATAACAGAAGCAAAACTTAAAGGGTAACTGTGGTCTCCAATTCTTCCAAACCAGTAAGGATTATATAAAAAGCCTTCAATCGTACCTTCAAAATAAAACTGAAATCACATCTCTAGATAAAATTCATGAGAAGTTATTGCTGGAAAGGTGCAGCAATATTACTTCCTGCTTAAACTCTTCCTGTTTTCAGCCATGTGACCAGCTTAAAGTCATGTGACCAGCCTGTCTGCATTAATAGGCTCCCCTTCTCAACTGTCAATTTCTCCCCCAGGTACTTTCCCCAGCAGTCTTTACTGAGCATGCTTCTCCCCCGGTGCGGAGGGGCGGGCAGAGGTCAGGTGATGTCACTCGACCTACTGGAAGCAGGAAGTTTGAACCTCAATATTATTTCTCACAGGGTGAGGCCAGAGATGTAATAGTCGGCTCATTATAAAGGAAATACTGCAGGCTTTCATTTAACCCTAACTTCTTTAGAGACCACAGTTGCCCTTTAAGCTAGGTGCACACACAGTTTATAAAAGACATATCCCATTGGAACCAACTGAATTTGCCGAATTTGCACAGCCACTGTCAGCCTTAGGATTGATCGTTTTATCAGCTTTTACAAACTTTTGGAGACTAAATTCTATAAAGCCATGGCTATCGAGTTACATGATAAATCAATGTGCCTTACCTTACTTATCCCAATGCTAAAATTATGCAGTGCTTTGGTCACACTAAGTATAGTGCTTGAGATTTCATCCCCTTATAAAATATAGTTACATAAAGTAAATATGATGCACATTTCAGTTATCAGCAAAATTGTGATTCAGGCAGCACTTTTTAATTCAAGCAACCAGGATTGATTACAAATGTGAACTGCCACAGAAGATTTCTGAGAACCAGAGCAGACATGCCCCTGGCTGAACAGTAAGTCAGCAACATTCATCATGTTACCTTACAGTTTTGGGGCACATATATTTATTATGGGTAACATAAGCATATCTTGTTGTAGATAAGACATATAAGAACTAAACAGTTTGGAAATAATGCAATACACTTCAATTAATACTATTGAATTAAAAATCTGGCCAGCATTAAAAAATATTTTCAGAATTTTTAAAGAAACCTTTTAATGAAAAAATATTTCCCAATCATAAAGTAAAATAATTTTTCATATATAAATCTGAGTATTTACAAGGTGCTGCTACTATGCAGGTGTAAAAACATGGCTGACAAATATAACTGGGCACACCAGTATTCACAATTGTTAGTTGTTATACAATTACACTATGATACTTTGTAGCAAGGCTGACATGTAGCAGCACATTGTGTTGAAAGTTTTTGGTGAGGTGTACAAATGTGCTTTCTAGTAGGAAACTATGGAAGACCTCTTTGCCCTTTAGTTTTTTTCCCCAGAGAGCAATCTTAAATTTGAACATCATTTGGCCTGACCTCTAGTTCTGCTCCCATTTATCCTTTGTACTGTATATGGAGAAATTAAAATGCTTTCAGTGCTCAGCTCCTGCTTATTGGTAACTTCACATCTGACAAACTCTAATGCTGCAGTATTATAGGATGGGCTACAGGGTATATGATATCTATGTGAATATGATGTTAACTACTTATAGACATAGATTAACCAACAGATAAAAGCATTCCTGTAACACTATTAAAAAAAAACCAAAACATTAGACAAGAAAGCCAGATTACACTGGCAATAGTTGTCAGCATATACTCAGAACACAGTGTGTGTGTGTGGGGAGATTGTTTATGAGTTATTTATAACTAGATTTTTAAAAAAAAAATGCTGTACAATATTCTGCAGGATGTAAACATCGGAATCCATTGATTTGTAAGGGTTCAGTGCTTTCAGATGGATCCGCAAACATCATTAAAAAAACCCCAAAAACAATAAATATTGTGCCAGATTATTCTTTGTCAGATGTGCTAAACACAGTAAGCTAACAAAACTGTAACAAATGGAAACCAATTCGCCATTTGGTAACATAAACATTATCCAAGAGCCATGCAGCGCTGCTTTTGCTGATTTAATACAGCATTTGCGGCTCTCGGTAAATGGGAATGTGCCTGTAGATATTTAACACCAGCTATATAGTTGGTGTTAAACTTTCACAAAAAATAATGCCAAAGCTAAATGAAATAGCTTTGCAGCATTTGTGTGGTTTGCTTCTGGAAACCACTGCAACCGTCATAAACCCTGTCTTAAAGTCATGTACTCTAGGTGTGCATATACTGTATGCAATATTATTACAATTACTGTTTTACACTAGCAAAAATGCACTAGTTTTTCTTCTTGTGGAGTCTAAAGTTAAAATTGTAAATGACCTAATGATGGTTGTAATCCAATTTTTGAAAGCAGAAGTGATTAAATGTTTACCACAAATAGTCTTCAGATGATCAGAAGGCATGTAGTTCTTTCTAAAAAGATTTGCATCGTCCAAAGCTTAAAAATCATTCTTTTGTTTGAAAAAATTGTCCATAGTCATAGAATATACATGCGCATATGAAAGTGTGTGCACTATGCATTGTGCATATACACATCAGTACCAAGTATGCATGTAAAATGTTCTTATTTGCATACAATCAAAATCCTAGTGTTTTTAACTAGTAGTGTCCATGTTGGCACACATTGTCAGTTTACATAATATAACCAGTAGATTAAATTGAAGAGAGAAAATGTAATAGGGAAGACTAGCCTTGACCATCTATCTATGGCATTCACATCAGTTAAATCGGGTATTTTTATTTTTAGCTGTGAGGACCTCCTCCTCAAATGAGTCTTTTTGTTATGAGGGTTGTTCCTATCCAATGCACGGCGCCCAAGACCATCCCGAGTAAGACTTGGTTTTCTGTATTGAATTCCTGAGTTATCAAAGGAAGTTGTTGAATTTCTTGCATCGCTAACACTTGTTGTTATGTCATTGCCAGTGACCTCATTGTGAATTTCAA
This sequence comes from Hymenochirus boettgeri, assembly GCA_019447015.1. Classification (NCBI taxonomy): domain Eukaryota; kingdom Metazoa; phylum Chordata; class Amphibia; order Anura; family Pipidae; genus Hymenochirus; species Hymenochirus boettgeri. The sequence continues at coordinate 229,680,090 of CM033470.1, read as the reverse complement.
GTGTTGCTAGCAGTATATTTCCATGAGCATCCACCTAAAAAACAATTGACAAATTTGAAACTATTCAACATATTCTTTAAAAATGGCTACTTCTATATTATAAAACCTAAATGTAAATGTAAAGAAGTTAAATGAAAAAAGAAATTACCCTGTTGCTTTCAAATCTGGTCCGGTCGTTATTTGATTTTGCACTTTTCTCTGCAAGCTTCTTTTGCATTTGTGGACCTCTTCCAAAGAAAATGTAGTTTACAAAAGCATATTCGAGTAAAGCCAAGAATACAAATACAAAGCATCCCATCAAATACATATCAATGGCTTTAACATAGGGAATTTTAGGTAATGTCTCTCGGAGATGTGTGTTGATAGTTGTCATCGTCAGCACAGTTGTAATTCCTAAATAAAATTAAACAAATTCGTGTTCTATGAATTAAATTTATTTTGTTGTTTTTAATGAATATATCACATATCATACGCAATATCCATTGCAATAGCATGCCTTTATAGATATATAATATACAGTCATAGTATTGTATAGTATATAATAGTATATACAGCACAAATAAATCACCTATTGCATTAAAATTTATTTGCTTCCTGATCTCCATCATTTCAGCTTTAAGTTAATTATTGGTACCGGGACAGAAGCAATGGGAGAAGAGATGCCTACTGCCTTCCTGCTTGATGGGGCCTTATATTTTTAAGGATATTTGATATGGTATTTCATCAACAATGGAATAACATCAGTGAACAGCACAGAATGTTGCATAGCAAATTCTTAATTGTGTCTAAAGCAAGCTACAAGCTCGTAAAGAAAAATTTTAACACCAACAGAGAGTTGATTAAAAGAAGATATCTATTGAGATACATTGAGATATCTTGCATTCTTTTGTACAACAGAAATATTATTTCTGAGGTTTAAAAAAGGCTTTAAATGATGCCCTGTCACCAAGGTAACAGCATCGCTTTAATGTATGCTAAATATATAAGGAGAGTTAATTGAAAATCGGACCGCATTCCAATACTTAGAGATACATGATAATTATAATACACATATAAATAAATGAATATCTTCCACATGGGATCCATCAATTTATATGTATTACAATTATTAGGAGATCCATCTATCTCTGAATATTGGGGTGCAGTCCGCTTTTCAATTATATCTTTTTATTTAGTTCCTGGTTTGAATAGGGGTTCGTGTCACTGAATAGGTCACAGTGACTGGACTTTGTATGTGTTTCGCTGAACCCTAAGCTGTTGTATTTCTATAATTATAAATATACAAGGAGCCCAGCTACCACTGACATTGTGTCTTCTTGCCATCTCCATTATTTTGGGTGAATTTTCCTGAAACATTGTGCACTCATACATAGAGTTAGCTGATGATCTGCTGATTTTAGGGTGGTCTTAATAAATATACTGTAATAAGCAGGGCTGCACCGATTGAATTTAAACTGCATTATTGCTGAAATGAACTTTTTCTTTCTTTCCATGAGTTCTATAATCTCCCCCAACCCCCAGAGTGTCATAACTTTGTTTAGATTCCATCTGTGACCTGAGATACACAATTTAGAAGAATACGTGATTGCATTCATGTACTCCTACTTGTACTGTCAATCAAATCCCTGTGACGTGATCCTCTTCCCTGCTCAAGTCCCTCCCTCCTCCATGCTCTGTAATAAACATAGAGATAAGAGCATTAGCAGGGGGAGAGAGGTAGCTTTGATGGCAGAGTTAAGGCTGCACTTGACCCCCCTTCTTGATAGACTTCACTGATTGATGATGGGTCACAGAGAGAGAGGTCAGGACACGGAGAGATCCGTGTCTCCAGGACAGCTTGCTTTCTATTGGCCACTGTGTGTGGGTGTGTTTTTCAGGATGTTGAACCTTTAAATCCTACTGCACATGATAAGCTTGTCAGTTAGCCGGAGTTGAGACATGGAGGAGGTAACAGAGGGGAGGGGGAAGTGCTGAATAGATATCTGACACCATGGAAAAACACAGTCACTGACAGAGATAGGATAAAGGCAGCACAGAGTACATGCATTTAACTTTGCAATGGACCAGTGTGTTTTTTTCACTATATATGCCCTTTAATCTCTCATTAAATGGTCATGCAGAAACAGCCACAGAAGGGATTCTGAATTGCTTGCGGTGGGTGCACGTTTGTTAAAGTCAAGTCAACCAGCATTAATTTGCTTAGCACCACTTCAACCCTATAATTTCCCACTGTGTCTCTGTGTAAATTGGTGTAATTCCATCTCTTTTTATAAATGTATGTTTGAGAGCTAGCTGGCAAATAAGACTTGACAGCTATAGAGCACCTCTATCAGTGCAGGGTGTAAGTTATATGAAAAGTTGTGGTAGATTCACTGCAGATCAAATGGCAGCTGTTTGGGGTTTAAAAATGGCCATGCATGTTTGAATTGTTATAAAAGAGGTTATTATAGAATAACAATCCATATGCTATATGAAAAAAAATATTGGAACACCTGGCTATTGCACCGATTTATGATAACACATTCCATGAAGCTCCCGGTGCCCATTTTTTCTGATTGGTATAATGGCCAGAGGAAGCTTTAAGCTCCATAGAGTTATTGGTTTAACACAGCATTGACAACCTTTACCCACTATGCACCTCAGTGACTTCACTCTCACTTGGTGGCTGAGCTTCTGTTGTTTCAAAACACATCTACTTTGCTGTAATACCACTTAATATCAATTTAAATCTAGCAGAGAAGATTTCATGAAATGACTTATTGCAAAGGTGACATCCTATAAAATTAGCAATCTTGGATTCACTGAGCTCAATCTTTCACAAATCTTTCTGAGTACCTAATTTTATAGATCTTTGGCAAAAGGTCTAAATGTAACACCTGCATTCAATGATTAAGAGGTGTGTCCCAATAAATATTTCCATATATTGTTGTGTATTTTCACAGGATTTGTAACCAGAAATTCATACCTAGGGCAACACGAGCTGCTGATGCATCATAATTGATCCAAAATGATACCCAGGATAAAATAGTAATCAGTATGGATGGCATGTAGGTTTGAAGAATGAAATATCCAATATTCCGTTTCAACTTAAAACTTAAAGAAAGTCTAGGATATGAGCCTGAAATAATAAGATATAAAGTGCATAAAGTAACAATAGGAAATATAAAAATATAATTGAAACACAAGTTTATTATTAACATGCAAATGTAAATATAACAATGCACTATGCGTAACAGTTTGTGACTTAACAAATATATATTGCCACTTATTAGAAACCAAATACAGAAGTGTAAGAGAGAAAAAAATGCTTTTTATCAGGAGCCTGCGGGACAAAACATGCTGATGCAAACAAAGACTGGGACTGTAAATTAATGGTCCTTCTAACTCATAAATCAGGAAGCCAAGAGTTTTGACCTAACAATGGGAATACCACACTTAACTAAGCGTATTACATTTAATAAAGCTAAATTATGTGTGATTCTTTCCCTTTAAATAATATTTGAGGGTAGAAGACACAGAATTAGTTATCTGTATGGAATATCTGTCACACCAACTAATCTTGTAACAGCACTTAAGAAGATGATGAATGCATTGAGAGTACATGTACTTTTATTTCATTACATTTTGTGCCAGTGTGCTCTCAATAGGAAATATTGGAGATTCAGCCAAAAAAATCTAAACATTAGTCCAAAGTAAAACTTACTTTTAAGACAGGCTTTTGTTAATACAGAGAATATATTCTTATGTATAACATAATAATTGAGGTTGAATAAAGACATCCGTCCATCAAGTCCAACCTTTTCACCCTTTTTAACCCTACCTAACAAATGATCCAGAGGATGGAAAAAAAACCCCAGCTAACACAGGGAAAAAAATACCTTCCTGACTCCAAATGGCAATCAGAAAGTATCCCTGGATCAACCAGAACTGCAGTATATGTATTAATACCAGTAATTCTCAATATTATATATTACTATATAATATATTATTATATAGTATCCCTGTACCAACCAGAACTGCAGTATATGTATTAATACCAGTAATTCTCAATATTATATAGTATCCCTGTACCAACCAGAACTGCAGTATATGTACTAATACCAGTAATTCTCAATATTTTTTAGTTTTAGAAACTCTACACAAGCAAATAAAAATGTGATGGACTGATTTTGAATCCTGTGCTATGCCGAATCCATACGTCCCAACACTCTTTGTGGGACACTTATAGAGATGGTGAAATGCACAATAAGTTAGTTCCATTTCAAAGGAAGGTGTTCTCAGGTGTGTTCTTAAGATTTCTAACAACAGTTAAGGGATTTGAGATCTAAGTCAAATTTTGTAGCATACTTCAAAACACAATTGTAGCTTACAGGGTTTTCCAAGTTAATAGCAAATTAAAGCAAAATAGTGTATACCACCTTAATCATTCAGTTAAACTGCCTTTAGGCCTGACATACAGGAGGCAGGAATCTTATTTGTTGCCCTTCTATGAAGTAAAACTATTGATTTGTGACTGTCTTTTTCGCAAATGCTCTTAAAAAGCTACTTTGTGTATAATAGTTTTATTTGACCACATTAATGCTGGCCAAGTTTATTATAAAGTTATATAACATTATTCTGTCAAAAACTACACTAATGACAGAAATGTCAGAAATTCGAACTTCTGATTTGGGGTAGTTTATTTTAGTCTAGACAAAACCCCATTTGCTGGTGATTGCCTCACCAGACACAGTTGCCCCCAAGACTAGAGCGCACAAGAGCAGACTGCGTGAGAATATTCAGACAGTCTAGACTCTCCAACAGAGCCTACAGCAACACAGAAGAAACAAATGAAGAAAAGAATCTCCTTCGGCTGTGATGCTGCATGCACCCAGATACGTGAAGAAGTCCCACTTTTCCCTAGTCACAGAGAGCTAGACTGCATGTGTCCCAGCTTCCCTCTGCAGTTTGGAAACCAGGGGAGCACAGAAGTTTGTAAATTCACTACCCTTAGTGCTCTGTGAGGAACTACATTAATCAAAGCTAAGTGTGGAAGCAATGTAAATCAAAATTAAGAAGAAAGCTATTCAAGAAAGAAATAAATGAATATATATTAATTTAAGGAGAACTTAGCCTGAAACTTGGATAATATAAAGTAGCATCCTAGACTTAAATGTTTTGAATGTTGGGTATTTAAAGGGCATATCCACCCCCACCTTTAAAATCTATAATTACCCCCAAACACAGACATTGTTATACTTACTTACCTCTCTGCAGTTACATAAGCTCCTTTTTGCTTATCGTTGTCGTCCGCACAAAAGCTGACATATCCCTCAGATGTCAGTTTTCTTCCATGTAGCAGCCCTCATTTGATTTAATTTCTTTTTACTCCTGCAAGCTGGGGGCAATTTCCTGAACAGGTTTCAATAGGGAAAATGCCCGCTCTGCACTTGGTTGCTACGTGTGATTAGAGATATGGCACATGTGTGCATGTCTGTGAACCATTTCATTGTAACCTTCATGCCAGAGATGTAATACTATCAATGTTTTTATTGTGCATTCCTATTGTGCCACTGAGATTAGGGAATCAACCCAGGGAACCTACATTACAAACTAGGAGAGCACTGAGTGTTTAGGGTTTTCACCTACTTAGGGCTAGCTAGTTTAGAGGCATTGATTGTGCCTTTTATAAATGATGAGGGATATATAGGTCTTTTCTTGTCTCTATCACTTTCAGTAGCATATAGTGGTTTTTCTGGTTTTATTCTGTATATATCTAACCAATATATATCTAACTCTCTTTCTCATTTTTAAATGTATAACTAGTAAATGTTAAGTTTTAACTAAGTGTTAACTAATTAAAACTAATTAAGTTTTAACTAACTCCCTATCCTCAGTTGACCCCCACTATATGAATTACAGGTAGCTGCACTAATAAGGGGGATACTGCTCTCTTTTCTGTAAATGACTTTGACAGCACAGGCGGCGACTTACTGCTGCGAACAGGCACACCCGGAAGACACGCGTCGGAGGAGAGAGGTAAGGATAACAATCTTGTTTAACGTCGGAATTTAAATATAGATTTTAGTGAAATTTTGTGGGATGAGCATATCCTTTAAATAACCAACATAGAATTCAAGTACAATATATTCATTATATTCCTCACATTTTAAGGTTTGTTCTCCTTAAATTAAATAGTATATATTATTAATTTCTGTCTTTCTCAAATAGTTTTTTTTTATTTTTGACTTGGATATTAACGGTTAATGCCAAATGGTTGAAAAATGTTTTTAGGAATTACTGCAGCACTTAAAGCATTTTCATATTAAACAATCGGGGGGATCCCGCGATACAATAACTGACGTAAACGCGATTACATCAGTTATTGCATCGCGGGATCGAGCTAAGGTAAGAGAGTGGGTTTAACGCCTCCCACACACTACCGTTAAGTGTCGTGCTACTAAGTAGCGCAAAACTTAACGGTAGTGGTTTTGGATCTATAGCACGGTGCTATTTCAAAAAACATTTGGAAATGGCGCTGTGCTCTAAAATCCATCTAAAACCCACGTTAACCCGAAATTTCTTCAGGTTAACGTGGGTTTTAGACGGAAATGGCCCATATTGAATCTCCCCCAATGTGTTATCAAGTACCTGTTATGTGTTTAGACTACTCACAACGTAAAATGGAGAAAATTAAGACATCTACATGGTCTGAGGGAAATGCAGCTTAAAACAAGTAGGATATAACATTCTTACAAGAAGGATTAAGAAAATTCCACAGAAAAGTCTTTACACTACTAAGTCTTTACATTACACAACCAGACTCATGCCCAGATAAAAATTGTGCTGATAAACTCTATCTGTATAGGGAATAATAATGTATCTTTTCATTTATAAAGAATGTGAATGTTGGCAGCAAAACTTTGATTCCATAGTAGAAACTGCTTCAAAAATAATATGTCTAATAAGAACCTCTTTACCCTCTCTTTTTCATTTAAAAAAATCAATTCAAATGTCAGGCCTTCTAAGACACATTTTATTTCTGATGTAGAGAAATTATTTTTAATCAAAAGGTTTTATTACTTTTATTTCTAATTGCAATTAAAGATGATTTAATCGTGTTTAATAGTAATCACCCAGTAAAAAGAACAATAATGTTTTGAAAGCTTACTTTTATCTCAATTAGCCAATAAAGGTATCTCCTTTACACCACTTTTCTTATGTTTCAAATTACCTCTGCATTATTTTTCTTTTCAAGCAATTACTACACAAACATACTCCTGTGTTGTTAGTAAAATGACTGCAGCAAGCTATCTAGTTACTTCCTGACAGTCCCGCCTCTCCTTAACAGTGGCTTAGGCATGCTCAATGTCCTTCACTAAGGAAGAGCTCAGTTCTTCTAAGATTCTAATTTCTACCTCCATGTGGTAAGGAGGTGGTGGTGAGCAAGAAACTACAGGACTTGCTCAGTTGTTTAGCCTTTTTAAATCTTAACAGCACCACTGCCAGTGGTGGCAATTCTGGCATTTTGGACATCAGAAAAAAGCAACCATTTCACAGAATTACTAGGTTTGTATGTTAAAAATGTTACTTAAATGAAAACAGAATATCTCTATAAAACTGTAATACAGCATTGTCATATTTATCAAAGTTTAATAATAACATTTGATTCATACTTTGTTTGGTAGTCTATAAATAAGAGCAGAGTTGCTGGCTTATAAGAAATATTCTAGTAACACTGATCACATATAAAAGGCAAATGGGACACTATTTGGAACCTTTCCCATACTAATGATGACACAAACACAAAGGGTGCAGCATCAATGTTTTAACACTGCCTGTGAGAACCTAATATTTGCTAACAATATGTGACAGATATTTACATTAAGAAATAAAAATATGACTGTAATATTCTTAGCTCCTGCTGTTGTAAAAGAAAAGTTTCCTAAAGTTTGCAGCAAAGAAAAAATGAATAAAACATGAAATATATAGTTACTTGTATTTTCAAGCCTTGTACCATAATACCATTTTGGATAGGAGAGTTTTATTTGTGCCCTTGGTGCTTCCTCATCCTTCCTTACATTGGGTTTGACATATTTTAGCATCAGTTAGTAGCAGCTTTGCCAGTTATTCCCACTGCAGTGCATTGTTTGCTGAAAGCTTTTCTCAAACTGGTGCAAATAGGTAAGAAACCGATATGACAAAATAAAGGAATTCGATTTTTGTTGCGTAAAGCTCTAAACAGCCACAGAGGATTATGGGGCATATTTATAAAGGTGGGGTATTACAAAATAAGGATACTACACAATTTAACAAGCGCTGTCATTATTTTATGATGGATGTAAAATAACAACCCTTATCATTATTTTAATAATGTAAAATAACAATATTGTTGTAATTGACTACCACGGTAGCCTGGTGGTGTTAAATAGTGTTCAGAGCTTTCTAAACGGGGTGGATATGCCCTTTATATTCACTTGTCACATACTACTTTAATTGTAAATACACTTAAATGATAGTCAGTCTTTATACAGCCCATGTGCTAGACTTTTTGGAGTGGGAATTTCAATAGAAACTATTACATTTCATATGTTAGCTAAAAATGTTATACTGTGCACTTAAAGACAAGGTCATAGCCAATAGCTGAACTTTATATTCTTTCCATCTGTGGAAGGGAACTTGCCAAAGATGGCCACTCTCTGCTCTTTGGCTGTAGAACTCCTAGCCATAGATTTGCACACTGATCACAACTTTAAAGATCAGAAGGTGGGCTTACAAATGGAATGTGTACAGAATTATGTACAGAAATGATTACAGACCAAGAAGCTACCCTGCATCAGACCTTACATGTCCACAAACACTATGGGGAATACTCGGGATAGGCAATTAATTGGGACAAGTCTCAAATACTCCACATAGACCATGTGCTTCTGACCCACAACACCCTCTCAGTAAAATCAGTGTCTGTAAAGTATTTAGCAGTGCAGGTATCTAAGGACCCACAAGACCATAATCCAAACCGATAAAGGAGAACTGTAGTCTCCATACATGCTCCTAGCTTCAGTCTATCCAAAATTACAGCAGAATAAATGGTGTTTTTTGTCTTGCTAGTACTGTGATCTATGACATCACCATCATTTTGGGGCCTGCCTCTAAGTTTAAGGTTGGAGTATGCCCACTGCTGGAGGACAGAACATCATCAACAAGGCTAAAAAGAAAACTGTTTCTTTCCCAAAGGTGCCCATAGGTAGAGAAAAGGATAGAAAATGGTTGTAAGTATAAATAGCTTCAGAAAAGATAGATTCTTGGGGGTGGGGTGGAACATCATTTGACTGGCACAGAGACTCAGACATACCAGGAACTGTAAATTTACACGCCTATAACTTAAGGTCCAGAGCTAAAGACTTGTTTGAAAGGTATGAAAGAGCTCTGTTGATAGATAGCACTTGTATGGAGACCATAGTTACTCTTTAAAGCTAAAATACAGATGTGGAACAAAGTCTTACTTAGTATCCCCAGTAGAGCTAACATAGTCAAAATTATTCTCCTGCATATACTATGACACTACCCTCTAAAGTATTTCAACATTCTGGATTTAATCCTGAAATATTTGTAGGCTCAAAAAGGCACAAAATTGAATGGTCAATCCTTGCTATTCCAGATTTTAATCTGCATTACATAGCCTCCTACACAGTCAGAGCCATAATCCTAGGCCTGTTTAAAAGGGCACTTGTATGGAGACCACAGTTACCCTTTAAGCATGGGAATCTCCTAATGACTGATGTCCATTTTCCACTCAGAACAGATTATCCTCTTTAGCCATGGTTCATTGTCCCATGGGGCTGATTTCTACACAAAGCCAATCATTGAAATATAATGTTAAATCAAACAGGATTTACCTATTATCAAGCAAGTACATGCTCAACCTTGGAGCACTGAACTGAATGCCAAATGAAACATTTAGTAATATGCCTGGTAGCCTAACGTGTTAATTGTTAATAGTGGCCCATCAACAGCAAACTCATACTTTTAACACTCATACCTAGACTGTAGTTGCAGTATGTATATACTTATATATTAATACCCTTTTAATTATTTTTAACTCCTTATCACCTTGTTTGTATTTTATTTATTGTAAATAGTGTCAAATGCATGTAACAAAGTATACAAATACACATACAACATTCTATCTTCTGGTACTGTGACTTACTGTATGTGACAAGAAATATTTTTGCATTTTTTTAAATTGTAAGAAAAGTAGAAAACTGAAATCAGAACTTATTGCAGTATCAGATCAAGGCTTGATAATGTAAATAGGTAACATAGCAATGGGTCTTTATAAGCCAATACTTCTCTCCATACGAAAATGTGTCTAAAACCCACAGTTTAATTTTCCGCAAACATATGTAAAATATCCTAACAACTCCTGAACACTTATTTGTTATTTGTACTGATAACTTCCAGCAAGTAAAAAATTATTTCCAGACTAGAAAATCCCCCAAAGCATAAACGCCATCTTTGACTTGGCAAAAATTTTTCTAATTTTCATCCCCTTTATTAATGCAGCTACAGTCTCGTCAACATTAACTCAGCAGAAAGTGTCTTAGCAATGAGTAACAATGATTAAGTTGACCAGCAGGAAAAGTGTTGAAAAGTCAAAATTACCCCAAAAGCAATAATTTATCGCTGTCAAAAATAGCTCCAAAGTTTCGATATAGCTGCTTTATAAATATCCAACCAAGTAACTTAAAATAATGCCTCATTTTATGTGTACATTGTTTATCACAAACTTTTGCTCAATTGTTTAAATGAACTGTGAAGTATCCAACTGCAATTTTAGATTTTATAACCTAGTTAGTCTAAAGTACATTTTTTACATTCATTGCATAACTGCTTGTAATGCATCATACCCAGGTACTTCCTGATTTCCCCAGAATTATGTCTTAACTGAGCATGCTTCTCCCCCGGGGCAGAGGGGTGGGGCAAAGGTCAAGTGATGTCACTCAACCTACTGGAAGTAGGAAGTTTGAACATCCACCCCAATGTAATGTCTCACAGGCTCCAGCCAGAGATGTGATTGTCGGCTCATTTTAAAAAAAATACTGCAGGCTTTAATTTAACCCTAACTTGTTTTGAGATCACAGTTGCTCTTTAACCTCCCGTTCTTCAATCAATGCATTAAAGGAATAGTTCACTTTTCCAGCAAACTATTCCTTTAACTTCCTTGTAATAAATAGCTAATGGCAAAGTATTACAATATCATCCAATGATAGCCTTATTAAAGGTGTTAACTGATGTCATCTATTAAAATAAGTGTTTATTTATGTCATCAGTGTTACATATCTTATGAGGCTATTGTATCATATGCAGTAATGTACTTACATTTTGTAAGCTCCCTTCTATGACCTGTATAAAAGCACTCGGCTTGTGGTAATCATTTAAGCACTGCACTAGGCACAGAACAAAAAAAAAAATGTTCATTTCAATAAAGATGTAAAATTGTCCTACCTCTCCATCTAAGATTCAAGAACATTACATTCCCGTTTTTCTAAATTCATGAAGCAAGAATACTTTTAAAGCAAATGACCCTTCTTCAGAGTTCAAGTTCTCTGCCCATTGTATGGAAAATACAATACAATACTAAAATCTTTTTCCACATTAAAGCTTAAGCCTAACAAAATATATCTTAGAAATCGAATAAAACACAACAGAAATACCAGTAACAAAGATAAATGATGCAGGTATCCACTAAGGGTTAATTAAAAGATGACATTGAACCTCCTGAGATATTAACTCAGTTCAGCATAAAAAAGACTTTGCATTTAGCTCCTGTGTCTAGCCGGATAAGACTGCAAAAGGTTAACAACATCAGCTGAAAATGGCCACTCCAGCATGTGATTAATTACCACCCTTGAAAACTATAAGGTCCTGTTTTCCCTCAGGTTGTTATAATACTATTCCATGTGACCCAGAGACATGCAGCTTCTGGAATTTGCAACCCCAGCACTATTGCCGCAAAGCAGTTCATTCTTCAAACTTCATTAATGCTGCTGGGATCACCTTGTCTTGTACAAGGAAGTTAGGAATCCACAAGACTAGAGACAGTAAATGTGAGTTCCAACTGTAAGAGGAAATAAAGTTAATAAAGTTGATTTTTGAAACAACCACTTTAGCTGGGTACACACTTCCACTGGATTGTTTTGTAATTGGCTAAAGTTTGCCACCTACACAGTTGCAATGCTATACTCTGTATAGGGAGAATCAAACCAGTGATCACACATGTAATGATCACTGTTGGCTTCCAATACTAAAGTATAGTGAGCTAATGCTTGTGAAGGTTCTCATTCATCCAGGTCATGGTATATCTGTTGTATTCAATTAGATCAACTGGACTTGAAATGTAGTTCTTGAAGACGTTTCGCTAGTCATCCGACTGGCTTTCTCAATTCAGAATGACTTGTACAAGAATCTCCAGGGTACATAATTGCCACAGATTCTTGTACAAGTCATTCTGAATTGAGAAAGCCAGTCGGATGACTAGCGAAACGTCTTCAAGAACTACATTTCAATTCCAGTTGATCTAATTGAATACAACAGATATAGTGAGCTAATAGAGTGCAATGGAGAATTCAGTTTAAAATTGATGAAAAAGTAGTTGGCTGACGAAACAGACAATTTTTCTCCATCCAGTCCAACCCATCTTGCAATATCCTCATTTCCTGCCTAACTGTTGATCCAGAGGAAGGCACAAAATCCCCACCAAATTTATGAAGGTGAAAAAAATCCTTCCTGATTCCAAGAGGCAATCGGAAATTTCCCTGTATCAACTCTACTTTATGTATCAATACCAGTAACTTGAGACATTCCTTGTTTGCAGAAAGTCATCCAGCTTTTTTTGAAACTGACCAATGAACCTGCCATAACAATGTCCACTGGAAGACCATTCCATAGCTTTGCCGTTCTCACAGTGAAAAACCCTTTCCGAACTTGAAGCCTAAACCTTTTTTCTTTTCTTTTATCCGCTCCAGATGATTTATTAATATTAACCTTATTTATATGTTTCTGTAACATATCCTCGGTTAACCAAAGTGCACTTGCATCTTTTATACCATTATTGCTACTATACTCTGATATCTGTACTTTAATCTTCTATAGTGTATACAGAGGAAAAAATAATATTCAAGACATTTGCTTTATCGCCATCCTCGTAACTAACTTATCCCTATTAATTAATGGTGCTACATTTTCAGTCCTCATCTTCTTTCTATTAATATACTTAAAATTTTATTTAGGTTTAGTGATGCTTTGTTCAGCTATCCTAACTTCGTTATTAATTTTAGCTAGGATTGCTTTCTTACACTCCTAGTTAAAGGTTTTATAATCCTTAAAGGCCCTTTCCGTTCCCTCTGACTTTTTAGGTTTTAAATGCCTTTTTCTTCCTTTCTATTGCCTCTTTACATAAGAATTCAGCCACATGGGCGTGGATTTATTTTTTTTACATTTATTTCCCAAGGGTATAAATTTAGATGTAAATGGCTTAAAATCCCCTTAAACACAGTCCACTTTTGTTCAGTACCTTTACCTGATATTACCTTATCCCAGTTGACATTCTGAAGAGCTACTTTTAACCTGGGAAAATTTGCTTTCCTGAAATTAAAAGTCTTTGTTAACCCAGCGCACTTTTCCTTTCAATAACATACTCCAAACGACACTATTTTGTGGTCACTATTCCCTAAGCCTTCAGTTACCTTTATATCTATAATACCCTCCACGATGTTAGATATTATCAGATCCAACAGAGCTCCTTTCTCTAGTAGGAACTTCAACCACCTGTGAGAGAAAATTATCCTGCAGCAAATTCAGGAACTCTTCGCCCTTTTCTGTGTTGGCAGTTCCATTCCACCAATCAATGTCAGGGTAATTAAAGTCTCCCATAATGAGTACACTCCTCAAACTTGCAGCTCTTGCCAACTGCATATGAGGCTGACTCACTTCCTCCCTGCTAGCATTTGGCGGCTTATAGCAGACACCAACAATGACATTACCCCCATTCCTGTTGCCTAATTCCACCCATACTATCTCCACTTTAACATCCATCGCCAGTTATCTCTTCTATTAAATTTGGCTTCAATTCTTTTTTAACATAAAAACATACCCCTTACCCCATACACCTCCCCCTTTCCTTTTTTCTCTATCCTGCCTAAACAAGGCGTATCCTTCTAAATTTACAGCCCAGTCATGAGAATTGTTCAACCACGTTTCTACTATACCTATTACATCATACTTTTCATTATCTCCAATTCACCCATTTTGTCAGCCAGTCTTCTCGCATTTGCAAACATACATTTTAGATTATGATCCTGTAATTTATTCATACAATTTAATACACATGCCTCCCTATCCCCTATGCTAGCCCCACCCCCTTTCCACCCACCACTGGCCAATCTATACCCTGCTTTCCTCCTAGGCTATCAATCCCAGTGAGACTGATAATACCCACACCAAAACTAGTTTAAAATCTCCTCCAACCTTCTAGCCATCTTCTCCCCTAAAACAGCTGCACCGCCATCAGTGAGGTGCAACCCATCTCTACTAAAGAGCCTAAAGCCGACAGCAAAGTCTTCCCAGTTCTCTATAAACCCAAATCCTTCTTCCTTACACCACCCTCTTAGCCAAATGCTAGCAGAGAGGAGGTGAGTCAACTTCATATGCAGTTGGCAAGGGCTGCAAGTTTGGGGAGTGTGCTCATTATGGGGAACTTCAATTACCCTGACATTGATTGGTGTGGTGGAACTGCCATCACAGAAAAAGGTGATGAGTTCCTGAATTTGCTGCAGGATAATTTTCTCTCACAGGTGGTTGAGGTTCCTACTAGAAAAGGAGCTCTGTTGGATCTGGTAATATCTAACATTGTAGAGCGCATTATAGATATAAAGGTAACTGGAGGCTTAGGGAATAGGGAATAGTGACCATGAAAGAGTGGCATTTGGACTTTGTTATCGAAAGGAAAAGTGTGCTGGGTTAACAAAGACATTTAATTTCAGGAAAGCAAATTTTCCCAGGTTAAAAGCAGCTCTTCAGAATGTCAACTGGGATAATGTAATATCAGGTAAATGTACTGAACAGAAGTGGACTGTGTTCAAGGGGATTTTCAGCCAGTTTATATAAAGAGAGAAAAATGTTTGTGCATACTTCAATAAAGGAGTGTAAATATTTTTTCACCGATAATAAGTGAGTGCTGCAGACTTTCTTTTTCTCTCTTTATATATTCTGGTTTGCTTTGTTATGTCTGTTCAGCATCCCCCCTTTTCTACTGATTAATATTTGGGGACTTTACTAGTGCCATACCTCCATTTTTATTTTGATTTTAAGCCAGTTCACATCTAAATTTATACCCTTGGGAAATAAATGTAAAAAAATAAATCCACGCCCATGTGGCTGAATTCTGATGTTAAGAGGCAAATGGTAAGGAAGAAAAAGGCATTTAAAACCTTTAAGGCCGAGGGAACGGAAAGGGCCTTTAGGGAGTATAAAAACTGTAACAACGAGTGTAAGAAAGCAATCAAACTAGCTAAAATTAATAATGAAGTTAGGATAGCTGAACAAAGCATCACTAAGCCGAAACATTTTTTTAAGTATATTAATAGTAAGAAGATGAGGACTGAGAATGTGGCACCATTAATTAATGGGGATGTTAGTTACGGAGGATGGCGATAAAGCAAATGTCTTGAATAATTTTTTCCCTCTGTATACACTATAGAAGATCCAAGTACAGATATCATAGAGTATAGTAGCAATAATGGTATAAAAGATTCAAGTGCACTTTGGTTAACCGAGGATATGGTACAGAAAGAACTAAAGAAGGTTAATATTAATAAATCTCCTGGACCGGATAAAATACATCCTCGGGTACTCAAGGAGCTAAGTTCAGTTTTATCTAGGCCATTGTTTCTTATTTTTGCTGATTCCCTCATGTCCGGTGGTGTGCCTCTGGATTGGAAAAAGGCTGATGTTATTCCAATATTCAAAAAGGGTAGTCGTTCACAGCCGGGTTATTACAGGCCTGTAAGTTTAACTTCAGTGGTGGGGAAGATCCTGGAAAGTTTAATAAGGGAACATGTTCTAGAGTATGTTTCAAGGACTGAAATTATAAGTAGTAACCAGCATGGATTTAGGAGGAATAGATCTTGTCAAACTAGCTTGCTTGGCTTTTATGAGGAAGTAAGTAGAAATTTAGACTCTGGTATAGCAGTAGATGTAGTTTACTTGGATTTTGCAAAGGCTTTTGATACAGTCCCCCATAGGCGACTAATGAATAAGCTAAGGTCTGTTGGTCTGGGGAGTCAATTTTGTACATGGATAGAAAATTGGTTAATGAATAGGATGCAGAGAGTAGTTGTTAATGGGGCTTCATCATTATGGACTAAAGTGCTAAGTGGGGTGCCACAGGGTTCTGTGTTGGGGCCGCTTCTATTTAATCTATTTATTAATGATTTGGAAGTGGGTATTGTCAGCAAGGTTTCTGTGTTTGCTGACGACACAAAACGTTGTCGTCCATTAAAAACTTCAGAGGATGTGCAATCGTTGCAAGGGGATCTAGATAGATTATCACATTGGGCTGCTAAGTGGCAGATGAAATTCAATGTTGATAAATGTAAGGTGATGCATTTTGGACTTAAAAATCCTTGTGCTACTTATACTTTAAATTGCTCTGTGTTAAGTGAATCCCTGTTGGAAAGGGATCTTGGAGTTTTGGTGGATAACAAACTTAAAGGTAGCAAGCAGTGCCAGGCGGCAACAGCCAGAGCCAGCATGGTATTGTCTTGTATAAAGAGAGGTATGTATTCAAGGGAGGAAAATGTAATTCTCCCTCTTTACAAAGCATTGGTAAGGCCTCATTTGGAATATGCAGTGCAATTTTGGAATCCTGTGTACAAAAAGACATCTTTGAAATGGAAAGGGTTCAGAGAAGGGCAACTAAATTAATAAGGGGATTGGGGGAGCTTGAATATGAAGAGAGACTGGAAAAGTTACAATTATGTACGCTGGAGAAAAGGCGCTTGCGTGGGGATATGATTACTGTGTATAAATACATTAACGGGCCATACAATAAACTATCTGGGGCATTGTTCACCAATAGAACATGTCAAAGGACACGAGGACATCCCTTAAGACTTGAAGAAAAAAGGTTTAGGCTTCAAGCTCGGAAAGGGTTTTTCACTGTGAGAACGGTAAAGCTATGGAACGGTCTTCCAGTGGACGTTGTAATGGCAGGTTCATTGGTCAGTTTCAAAAAAAAGCTGGATGAGTTTCTGCAAACAAGGAATGTTGCAAGTTACTGGTATTGATACATAAAGTAGAGTTGATCCAGGGAAATTTCCGAAATTTCCGATTGTCAGGAAGGAATTTTTTCCCCCTTCATAAATTTGGTGGGATTTTGTGCCTTCCTCTGGATCAACAGTTAGGCAGGAAATGAGGATATTGCTAGATGGGTTGGACTGGATGGACGTATGTCTTTATTCAACCTCAAATACTATACTATACTATATTCACACATTAATGCTCCTAAGCTCCCGCTGTCTCCCTAGCATAGCACATGGCTGCAGTAGTATTTCTGAAAAACTACCCTGAAGGTCCTTGCTTTTAACTTGGCCCCTAGCTCTCAAAAATCATGTTTAAGGACCTCTCCTCCTCAAACATTGTAAGGCTGCCTGGTTACACCCAGGCCCAAGGCACAAAAAGGTCACAATTTCTCCAGCACTACTAAATCTCTCATTAAGCAACTTGCAGTGCTTTTCATATGTTTTATAGGTGCAAATATTGAGCAAATCCTGTTCATGCTGTCACAAATATTAATTTATGAAATTCACAGACATCACAGAAATCGTGGTCTTTATACCAAGAAATTAAAATGGCTGGAAAAAAGATGGATTTAAATTTGCCACCAGGGCTTCTTGTATGTGGCTTTGGTGAATAACTGCTCAAAACCTCAATGCATTTAAAGTGGAGAGAAGGAAAAGGGAACAACATTGAGCAAAACATGACCACATAACTGCTGTATGTGGCCTGAAATAAAGGAGGTATGTGTGCTACAAAGCACCTTGATGATTTGTTTGAAATTCTTTTACACCATTTTTTAGTTTACAATACATTTTTTATTGGTCTTTCAAAGAAAACACATTTTATCATCTTATTTAAACATGTGATTCTGAAAATACAGTTTAAACTAACCGATTTGCCTAGGTAAAAGTAAAGGTTCCCAAACACAGTCTGGTGGTGTTTCTAGATAATACAATTTAGTAATCTATTATAACAAATAGAGTTATAACTTAACAGTCAGTTAGTGTTTCTTATATTGTTTGGATCTTGCACCATTTTTTAAAATGGTCCAGTTCCTGCTATTCCATATTTAACCTTATTTAAGTTGCTCAGTGTGGCCATACAATTCAGGTGTGTCAATCCCTACAGCGCGTCTGCCTCATGCTAACACCATCCAACAGGAAAAAAGGCAAAGGCAGTTAGGCACAAGCAAAAAAAAAAAAAAAGTTTGTAATCCAAAGTGTTTTATTGCTGCTTTACATGGTTACAACATGTTTTGAACGTGCATGCGTTTTTCCTCAAGTGTATCTTCTAATACTTCTCTGTTGGTTTAGCATCTGCACTTACACCTGCAAAAAGTAATGTGAGTAGCTCTAATGCATATATTGGGTTTGCTCTACAGCTTGTATATGAATTCACACAACCATCCTCATTTTTGAGATGGATCCATTAAATCCTATGATAATTACAACTGAAGAGAACTTTTCACTTTTTTTCTGTGTCATGAATAGGGTCCAAAGCCATGATAAAATTGTTAATTCTTTCATCAATCTCCCATTGACCTATACTTTATCCCTTTATTACAGAAGTTTGACACCTATCGGTTCAAACATTTAACAAATTTAAACCCAAATATACTGTACGCGCTCGCAGAAATGAAGAATTCACACAGAAACCTTCAGTATATTCTTGCTCATGAGGCCAGTAAAGCTTGCTGAATGGATCCATCATTGAAAAGACAGCTGGAAGCTTGACACCTACAGAAAGGAAGTTAGCAGGATCCTAGATTAAATGTAACCACTTTGGATAATAATAGCATGGACCAATAATAAAAGAGACATTTTTTGACACATCTAGAAAAATAAAAACATATTTACTCAGAGCCTTTGCAGGGTTAAAATCACACTTACTGATTCAATATCAGTAAGCCTGACTTTAACCCTGATATCGCGAAAGACAATAATTTAATATCAGTTTGCACATAATTTAGCATGACTGTTTAATACCTGGAACACAGCCACAAACGCAATATTGAATTAGGGGAGAGTTACCCTAAGCAATAGCGACTCTGGGTAAATCTCCCTGACAGTGTAAGATAAATGCTTTTCACCATTAGACATTGACCCCTATTCACTCAGAGCCACAGCCCAGTGAAGTGGGGTTAAAGTCATGTTAAGCAATTCACTGCCGGTTAATATGACATCAACCCTTTGCTAGTGGAGTATTGCAAAATAGTCCTGCAGAGCTGCCACCAGCTAATAGCTGGTGCTAAGTACTAGGTAAGGGTAAATCATGGAGGATATTATCCAGAGTCACTGGTGAGTCTTCATAATGGAGATATAACAAGAGCAACTGCAGCTCTGGGTAAATCTTCTCAATTTTCCTGAAATCTTCCTTTTAGATTAATACCGGCATAAACAGTATAATTGAGCAAGTGTAATATGTGTCATAATAAATACAGGGATGTCAGGACATTTTAAAATCAGATTCTTCTAAAACCCACATGCCCTGCATAAATTTGTAATATGTGCATCTATATTAACTGTTCATTTGTCTTGCAGAATGTGCACAGGGTTTATAATAAATGTCTTTATTATCAACTGCATATGAAATCCATATAATCAATTTTCCGTATGTGAAAAAAATGGTAAAAGGAAACCTCTGAATCCATCATAATAGGATTAATCTGGCATCTTTCTTAAAGTCCGTACATGAATGTAACGTGAGCAAAAATACATTAATCACAAACACAAGAACCACAAGGCAGATTAATTTTTAGCAAGGGCAAAGGTGATACTTACCACCCTACATCTATGATATATCACATACATGATACAAAACTGGGAAGACATTGCCTATAAAATACCAGTCTATACCAGCACATTTCGAACACAGTTATCTCAAACTTTTTTTATATGTCCCTTTTTTGCCTGCTTCTCCATCATTTCCATTTTTTTTCTCCCCTATAGTTCTTACTCACACTATCCCCTTTACATTTATTTTACTCTCTGTATCATAAAGATTCTCCTCTCTTTCCTCACATATCCTTCATTACATTAAATTTCTCCTTTTCCTTTCGCTCCTCACCTTCTCATCATTATAATAATTATAAGAATTTCTCTTGCCCACAAAAATCTCCCAAGTGTTTCATCTTCGATAACACATGCAAGATGCCCTGAATGCTTTGAGTCTGGGATACAAAACTTTAAAGGGCATGTCCACCCCCAAAACTATAATCCCTCCCACTACTGGCCCCATCATGTAGTGTAGTTTAATCCTTACCTCACATCCCAACTCCATATGGTTCTCCTGTAGTAGTCCCCCAAAGTCCAAAAAACTGCCCACCAGGAGGATAGCAGAGTCCATATAGGATTCTGCCTCCTACATGGACTCTGGGAGAAGTTTGGCATGCGTACTGCAGCCCTTCTCCCCCTCCCTCCCCTTCCCTCTCCCTCCCGCCTGATTAGGATTCCCCCCCTAGTGTAAATCCCTTTATATGTAACATTCCCCCTGTCCCCCCAGCCCCAACCGCTCTATTTATTTTATTTGAAAGTGCCCCAAACTTTACTTACCTCCCCTCTTTCCTCCGCCGCAATGAACCCCCGGCAGCCGCGTCCGTGATTGGCTGCCGCTCAGCTAATCACAGACGCGACTGCCGATCCCGCCCCTCTTCTTGCATTTTCTCGCAAGCAGAGGACCGGCAGCGCGGCGGAGGAAAGAGGGGAGGTAAGTAAAGTTTGGGGCATTTTCTAATAAAATAAATAGAGCGGTTGGGGCTGGGGGGACAGGGGGAATGACATATAAAAAAATTATTTCAAGGGTGGACATACCCTTTAAACAGCCACATTAATTTTTTTAAAACGAAATCAATTTAACATTTAATCTTCTCCCTTATTAAGGTTATTTCAAGTATATTACAATTATATAAGAGAATGGTAGTTTCTAGGAGAAAAAGTAAGAAACACATACTGTAGGGTTAGACCACATTAGGCATTTTAATGAGCGATCCAATCATGACTATGGGCTAAAAAGCGCACACTAGTGTTAGCTAATTGGTTTGGCAACACTAGCAGGGTTATTCAATAAAAGTTCTTATCGTTTAAAGTGGTGCTAATTTTGTCCCCAACCAATCAGATCTTATTTAACATTTGAAAGCTAAAATCTGATTTCTGAAATTAGCACCATTTTAAACGATAAGAAATTTATTGAATAACCCTGAAGGTGCGCTGTTCTGCGATCCACCTTTTGGAAATGATCACCATTTTTTTGCTGATTACATACGCTCCAATTGCGCAACATTGGGTTTATCGCAGCGCAAGTGAACGGTAATACTAGGAAAAGTGGTTATATGGCAGGTCAAAAAACTGAACTTAACGCAAGAAAAAGCTTATCAACATTTTATAAATATGATTAAGCAGTTACCACGGCATACTTTTTGGCATTGACGATAATGGTGGCGAAAGTTTATAAATATGCCACTAAGAATCTTCTTCATATATATGTGCCTATACAACTATCCCATATTTATTCTTACAGGTATATACTGAATGCTGCAAGAGAATCCTGAATGCAATCTTAACACTCATTTTTGGATTACCTTGCAAAGCTTAAAAGGCTTGCCATCATAAAATAAATAAAGGAAAGAGCCAATGACCCTGTTAGATCAGGGCTCAAAATAAGAATAGGAGTAAAGTGGGGGGGCATTAACTTTGCATTTAAACTGACAGAAACATGTCTAGTGTGTCAACATTGGTAGTCTAAAATGTACTTTTACAGATTGTCTCTAGAAATAACTTCTAAAAATTTATTAATTTTATATAACATTTAATATATGTTCTATATATAAAATAACAATTAAATTACAACAGAATATTGGAGTTTATAAAGATGTCACTGCAAACAATCACATAAATCACTGTAAAGATTATCTTCTGAGGCATATGTGTCTGTTTGGTTTAAAAGACCGGTCTGTCATTGTCATTGGTCTCTAGAGACAAAACATCTGTTTTCCAGTCGGACCAATATTTCTAATACTGGGAAACTGTCTGGTTTTCACTAGAGATGAAAAGAACGGCCAAGTCCTAGTTCAAGATCGAATTTCTGAAAAAATGTGAAAATGTGAAAATCTGATCATAAAATCAATGGGAGTTAAAAAATCCAAAGTTTCAATTAAAGTGAAGGTATAGATTGCAATATAATTTCCTAAAATCGTATTTCTAAAAATCGCTTATTCTCGAATATTCAAAAATGTTATTATTTGAAAATTTGATAATTAGAAAGTCTGCAAGAGACTAGCAGAGTGATTCAGCCAGAACCACACTTTTCAGGGAAATCTCCCGTAGCAGACTTACCAGAGGCTGCACTGTTCTGGGTTACCTGCATGTAAGTATTTAACAACAGCTACCTATATATTAAGAGTATTTCATATACTAATATACAGTGTATCTGGTCATAGCATTTTAATCCAATTAATGTAGCGTTGGTACCTACATTTATATAAGTCAAATGTAAATTCAATCTATGAATATAGCTAGGGTTAAATACTCACATAAGGGAGCGGATTTACCTGAAAATTTGGTCAATTGGATCTAAATATTAGAGGTGATTTTTGTCCACAACACCTGAACAAACAAAGGAAATTTTGGAGGAATGTGTGGTCTTCATTGGACCGCAGTTGAAAATGACCTTTGTCATTTTGGCCCAATTGACCTCACCAAAAAATTATAATGTGTGTGCAAACTATGTCTTATTATTCAAGATATAGGAGGGGGGTACCAGAATAAAACGTTGTCAGTGCTTTCATAAAGTTATCAAAACAATGAATATAGTTGATAAAACCAAGCCCAATGTACATGTCATTTAATTTAAATTTAGTTTCATTAAAATTGTAAAAGTGCATTCAATTAAATAAATGTATTCCTGTAAAGCTTTTATAATTACTAAAATATAATTGGTCATTGTAACCTTCAATTATATATGCTTGTGAAGGTTCTCATTCATCCAGGTCATGGTATATCTGTTGTATTCAAATAGATCAACTGGACTTGAAACTACATTTCAAGTCCAGTTGATCTATTTGAATACAACAGATACTTCAATTATATAATCAGAACATTTCTGCATGTTGAATTCCCTAATTATACACAGTTTCAGCCAAGGGACTGATTGATTGGATGATATAGTTGGGGGTTAAGGTTGGCAATAGGATCTTCACTATATCAAGCTTTTATAAATGGTCACCATTTTGTCCCAACAAAATAATTCTCCTATTAGTTAAAAATAACATAGAAATATGGGAAAGTGGCTTTAAAATAAAGTAAAGGAAATACCACTGTACTTGAAACATGTTCAGTTTTTTATTAACACACCTTGCCTAATAGCACAATAAGGTCCAAAAAATTCTAAATACAAACATGCCTTAATTTTGTTAGTTAGCTTTAAAGGGACAGTTCAGTGGAAATTATCAATATTTGTTAAATTGTTAGTTTGTGTAATGCCTTCCATTTTGAAAAATCAGTTGATTTCATACCCTTTGCTGTTCCCTGCTGTTGACATTAGTGAGCTGACATTTCAGGTTCTAACGGTCCTTCTTCTTCCCAGGATGCACCACATCCTTGGAATGTTCCTAACAGTAATTTCTACTGATTGGCTGTTGGATGGGTCAAACATGCTCAGATCTCTACTGAGCAACTGAATCAACCCAGGTGCTGGGTCAAGGGCAAGACCATAACAGTCTCTATTAGGGGTCCTGCAAACAGGAAATCAGGTAGCATTTATTTATACACAGACAAAATGCTGAACTGGCAGATTAAGGTCATTGGGATGAAAAAATACTGTTCTTTTTTCTGAAAAGCATATGTATTTGCACTGAACTTCCCCTTTAAGGCCCAACATAAGTTAGAGTTTCATGATTACCAGCTCCATGAGGGAGTGGTGTATCTTGCTGGTGTGCGTTTGAGTGCGTTTAGGACAATGCATTTTGTCCATGTTCCGGTCCATTTGCAGGTTAACAGACATTTGCTTTTCTACGCATTTGTCCATGTGTGTCCAGTGTTTCCAGTCTGTTTGCGTGCGTGTACAGTTTTTGGAAAATAAACAGAAAACACTGGCGAAAACGCAAAAAATAAAAAGTTTGTCAACATATTTTTTTTTTGCCTTCCCGTAGACTATGCGATTCTGACACACACAGACCAAAAGTCGTGCCGCATGCAGATAAAAAATGGACCACATAGATTTGAAACGCATATTATACAGTGGCAACTGATTCTCACGATTTCCATTATATTTTAAATTACATTGCGATTTCAAAACAATTCGCAAAATGTATTACAGAATGCAACTTGCATATTGGGAACCAACCCTTAGGCTTGTAGTAGTTATTTTGTTCAAAAGAAGGAGCTGCTGAAACACACACTATAATTTAGAGAAAATCTTACAGGGGAATTCACCGAGGAGCGTTGCAGCAGCACAGTGCTCCTTTCCCTCCTTAACGTCGCGCTAACCATTTTACGATCAGTTAGCACAACGTTAGGTCTCGCTTTGCACAGCCATCGCAAAGTGATTTACCAGAGGCTGCGCGGGTCTTAGCGTGTAACTATTTAATGCCAGCTACATGAAGACCAGTAACAGGAACAATATTACAATTTCTAAATTGCTAAAAAAAATGCTACAGGGTTTTCACTCTGCGTCAAAAGGCTATTTTCACACAGTTTCCTGTAAGGGGAGGGGAGTTGGGGGGGTATGGGTCTGAGCTCTGAGTGGGCGGGGCTAAATGGAGCTTCAAATGAAAGGGCCATGGAGGTGCTACAAGGGGGGGGGGGTTCTGAAAGGGAGGGGGCCAGGGGAGCCTGCAATTGGAGGGGCCATGGGGCCCATAAGTGGGAGGGTCTGCAAGGGGGGAGGAGACACAGGGCAGAGGGACCATCACATGGTTTCAGAGCAGGAAGCAGGAAGTGCAGGCGATCCTGATGCGCCTACCATATCACACACAAAAATGTCAATATCTTTAAAACTAGTCATTTTTGGACTACAGTTCCCCCTTAACTAATAAAACATTTGGACCTGATATATTTAAAGGGTATGCCCACCCCCCCAAACTAAATTTTGGTATCTGGTAGGAAATCGCTATAATGATGCCTTAGCCAATCACAGGAGCGAATGCCAGTTGAGTCCCTCCTGCTTGACTTCCGTGCTCGGAAAAGGCAGCAGACAGTGGGGGAACAAAGGCTGGTAAGTACATTTCGGGGGACCTGTCAGTGCTATAAATAATAACTACAATGTAAATGCTTATATAGCCCATTGGTCATTTATAAGTGGGTGTTATATTAGATTTGCAAGTTTATGCATTTAGTTTATGCATTTAAACTGTTATCAATAATTACAATAATTCATAATTAAACTAAAGAATCAAGTTTGAGTTTTTATTTCTTGTAATTAGTACCATACATTTTTGCACACATCCTGTCAACTCTTTTATTTGACACTGGATATGTTAATTGTTACATCTAAAACAAAATTGATTCTCTTATTTAGTGAGTTGTGACAATCAATATTAAAAGTTGTTCTATTCCAAATATTTCCTATATAGTGCACAGAAGAGTGTTTATGGAGTTCTGAAATACTGTATCTTGAAATCATGTCCAGACACAGGATTCTCGGAGTAAATGCACTTGTGCTAATGTACAAATCAATAAAAACACTTTAAGGATTAATCATTGTAAAAAAGAGGCAATGAAAATTTTGAGCTTTAGTTTCCTTTAGGTAAGGATTTTGTGTGTTATCATATATGATAAAATATTTCATATTTAGACACTAGACACTTATGTAGACTATGTAAATGATCTGCTGGCGGTTTTATGGAATTTGTCTAAATTTCTAAAAATAGCCTTGAACGTTCGATAATCCTCAAAAACACGATTGGAGACTACTTTTTAAGTTTCTGAGTTTTCCTATTTTCGAGGATTATTGACCGTTCAAGGCTATTTTCGATTATCTTTGAACGATCGATAATTATAGAAAATAGACACTGAAGTTCCGAAATCCAGACGAACCATCTGGATTCGGGCAGATCATTTGGATTTCGGAACCGAGTGGTTCTGTGTCGGATCCGGGTCCAAGTCATTTTGAATTTTCAACATATTTTTTTATTAAATTATGAAAGTTCTGCCAGATTCACAATTTTTTGAAACACGTAGTTCCACCTCAACTATTGTGTACGAGTATCCCCCTACTTGTAGTTATTAATAATAATGATAAACTCTAAGCCAAGAACAGTTGCAAGCTTCATTTTTTTTCACTCTTTGCATTAGGCTTCCATTATTTTTTTCAGCATTTATATATTAATTATTGCTAAGATAATTCTCCTATATTACATTTGTTTTGTATTCCTTCCTTAACCTCACACATACTTATTTTTTTCCTAGATAAAATAGTATTTCACCCTAAAACAATTTTTTCTGACTTTCTGTATCACTTCTCTTTCTTTAGAATTCCTTACCAAATGTATACCTTTAATATCAATAATATTTTTCAATAGACAACGCCCCTCCCTTTCACTACCAATTTTCTTTAGCACTGGGAGATACAAAGTAGCTTACCGTATTCTTCCTGGTTAAATCCCACTAAGAATGCCTATGGGAGTGGTTATTAACTACGGGACTCTCTTTACTGTAAGGCTTTGGTGTGTATAGATAAATTAGTGTTTTCCAAAAGAGTTTCTGGCCTGTACATCAGGGAAAAATGTTTTTTAGTTACGGTAAACTTATACTTGCACAACTTTTTAGTGAAAATGGAACACTAGCTTCAAAGAATTGCAAATACAATATTAAATGAGAGCTTGTATTCCTGATTGTGGATCTCGGTCAATATGCCCACATATCTCTTACAAATACACACCTGGACATGTAAATTACAGTACTTCAATTATTAGTTTATATTTGTTTGCTTACCTGTAGCAAAAACAACATTCTTTGATACCAGCTTGTGATCCATTATGGAAAACTGTGGTAGTTCAATCCTCTCTACACCAGTGACTGCACTGTCCCCACCTCTCCAGTAAAATTCTATGTCATCTGTTGTGTATCCATCTGTAAAAAAATGAGTTCAGATGCTATTGTGAGATGTTTCAGTGAAATGTATGTATGTATGTATGTATGTATTTGCTTATTTCTTTTTAATATAGCACTTTATATAGCACTGAACACATTACACTGTTTCACAATTCATTTATCTATTCATATCAGGCCCCATCCTGAAAAGTTTACAGACAACGTACTCTAACACACACACAATCTTAAAGACATACTGAAATAAAATTGAAATTTACTTGAAGTGCAAATATTATCTTCCACCAACACCTTTTCCATTTGAAGCAACCAGGGTTAAGACCTAAACCACAAGGTCCCCACCCATAGGTTTCCGTTAGTCTGCTTGTAGTACTTTACTGGTCCACCTAACTCTCAGTCCAGGACCTACCTACATAGTTGATCTTTTCATAGGCCAAGTCCTGGACAAAAGCAGTGGACCAGTAAATGCAAGTTGAAGCATTACAGGGAAACTAAGGTAAACCCAGGAATGAGGACCTTTAGGTCCTCACCCTGGGTACCTCAAATAGGGGGTGGGTTGGTTGCCCTAGAATACTATCAATTGTTTAATCTGTTCTGCTTTTTCCTTTTATTTGTTGTATTTTTAACACTGGCTTAAATAGTAAATGTATATGTGATTCTCTAGTACACAATAAATACAGGTTTTATAATTGTTTTGTTTTTGTTAGTCATCTTTATTTGCCCCTCTCTTGTCTAGCCTAGCATCTTGTGACTCTACTAGGTGCAGGAATAGTCCAGCGCTAAAAGCTCCTACTGTTTCAACACTGATGTTGTCTGGATGCTACTATGATTAGATAGAGCCCCAAGGTTTTACAGTGGCAACTAAGCATACTTTTACTTTTTTGTCTACATTTTTATAAAACTGATGATACTGTATAATTACTCAATAAAAAAGTATGTACATCTTGGATATAAAATAATACCTTTTATTGGCTAACTAAAATGTTTGGAAATGCAAGCTTTGAAGCACTTCTTCCTCAGGCATGATACAATACTGAATCTTGTGAAGCACACTGTTTTATATATACTAGAACAAAGACTTTCTACAATTATACATATGTTATCTTTTGCCCCCTTGCCTGGCAATGGCTGTCGTAAATAAAACAGTAAATACACATTCAATGATCACAGTAGGTAATAAGTAATAATATGGTAAAATAGTACTTAAAGGGGAAGTTCAGTGGAAATACATATGCTTTTAAGAAAAAAGTGCAGTTTTTTTCCATCCAAGTAACCTTAACCTGCCAATTCAGCATTTTGTCTGTGTATAAATAAATACTTCCGAAATACTAACTTCCTGTTTGTAGGACCCCTAGTAGAGACCGTTATGGTTTTGCCCTTGACCCAGTGCCTGGGTTGATTCAGTTGCTCAGTAAATCTGAGCATGTTTGACCCATCCAACAGCAAATCAGTAGAAATTACTGTTAGGAACATTCCAAGCAAGTGTTGCATCCTGGGAAAAAGAAGGACCATTAGAACCTGAGATGTCAGCTCAGATGTCAGATTTTTCAAAATGGGAGAGAATATCTAGAATAACTAGGTATGTATAATATAAACTAATAATTTTCAAAATATTAATATTTTCCACTGAACAGTATCTTTAAGCAGTCTCTATAGTAGTGCCTACAGGATATGTTTATGTATCAATTAAAAGCTTATTGTGTTGGCTTAAGAAATTAATGAGACACAATGGTGCTGATGCAATAAAAGGTCTAAAAGTTTGCTTTTGCTATTAATAATTTTCCATCTTTCTTTGCATTAGCACCAATGTCTCCATACCAAGTTAAAAAAAAATATCACAAAATTGTTTTCCAAACACCACACTGTTATTGCTAAGCTGGAATTGCTGTCAACCTATAGTGTAAAGTTAATTAACAGCCCATAAAACAATATTATGTTTGAAAAAAAACAGTGTTAGTTAAAGGGCATGTCCACCCTTATAAAAATTTTTCCACATATAATAGTATGCCTTCCCCCAGCCCCAACCGCTATAAAATAATTTCAAGAAAGTGCCCCGATCTTTACTTACCTTCCCTCTCTCCTCCGACGCATTGCCCGGCCTTCTGCTTGCAAGACACTGCAAGCCGGGGACGGGACCGGCAGTCTCGTCAGTGATTGGCTAAGAGGCAGCCAATCACGGATGCGGCTGCCGGCTGCTCAGAATGCCGGGGGAGAGAGGGAAGGTAAGTAGAGTTCGGGGGACTTTCTTAAAAAAGTTTTTTAGCGGTTGGGGCTGGGGAAAGGAACCCTAATATATGGCCAAGGGTTTCTATGCTAGGGGGAGGGATCGCAAAACGGGAGGGAGAGGGAGGGAGAAGGGCTGCAGTGCGCATGCCAAACTTCTCCCGGAGGCGAAACAGGAGGTAGAGTCCTATATGGACTCTGCTATCCTCCTGGTGGGCAGTTTTTGAGACTTTGGGGGGGGGATTTTCAAAATATTAATATTTTCCACTGAACAGTATCTTTAAGCAGTTTCTATAGTAGTGCCTACAGGATATGTTTATGTATCAATTAAAAGCTTATTGTGTTGGCTTAAGAAATTAATGAGACACAATGGTGCTGATGCAATAAAAGGTCTAAAAGTTTGCTTTTGCTATTAATAATTTTCCATCTTTCTTTGCATTAGCACCAATGTCTCCATACCAAGTTAAAAAAAAATATCACAAAATTGTTTTCCAAACACCACACTGTTATTGCTAAGCTGGAATTGCTGTCAACCTATAGTGTAAAGTTAATTAACAGCCCATAAAATAATATTATGTTTGAAAAAAAACAGTGTTAGTTAAAGGGCATGTCCACCCTTATAAAAATTTTTCCACATATAATAGTATGCCTTCCCCCAGCCCCAACCGCTATAAAATAATTTTAAGAAAGTGCCCCGATCTTTACTTACCTTCCCTCTCTCCTCCGACGCATTGCCCGGCCTTCTGCTTGCAAGACACTGCAAGCCGGGGACGGGACCGGCAGCCTCGTCAGTGATTGGCTAAGAGGCAGCCAATCACGGATGCGGCTGCCGGCTGCTCAGAATGCCGGGGGAGAGAGGGAAGGTAAGTAGAGTTCGGGGGACTTTCTTAAAAAAGTTTTTTAGCGGTTGGGGCTGGGGAAAGGAACCCTAATATATGGCCAAGGGTTTCTATGCTAGGGGGAGGGATCGCAAAACGGGAGGGAGAGGGAGGGAGAAGGGCTGCAGTGCGCATGCCAAACTTCTCCCGGAGGCGAAACAGGAGGTAGAGTCCTATATGGACTCTGCTATCCTCCTGGTGGGCAGTTTTTGAGACTTTGGGGGGGGGGACTACAGGAGAATCTTATGGAGCTGGGATGTAAGGTAAGGATTAAACTACACTACACAATGGGGCCATTAGTGGGGGGATTATAGTTTTGGGGTGGACATGCCCTTTAAGTGTGATAGTTAATAATGACATGTTTATTTGTATGTCAGTGCAACTTATAAATTAGCAACTGCAGCTAACTACCCTGTGAAAGCTATTACTATGTCACACAGTTATTATTTTAGTGTTTTGGTGCTACCTGGGCCCCTTTTTATAGTACAGGGATTACCTTATGTGAACAAAAAATAGATTTTTTTCCCCAAGCCAATTGTTTAATTTAAGTAATTTTTCTGTTAATAATTGATGTCTTAATTTGTTCAAGGCTTCAGTTGCTATAATAAAAAAATCTGCACTTATTTCCTAACAGTTCCAAGTAATTCCATTTTTAAGCTTTGTGTGATGCATTTCTTGTTTGACAAATGATGTGTGCCATTGCATTAATCATTTCAAACCGCTTGCGTGCACATTTAATGCAATCTCGCATACTAACAACAATAAAAATGTGTAGTAAAGAGCAACCAAAAACTCAGACAACCCCACAGGTATTGCTATAAACAAACGTGCATTTATTGTGCACACCACGACATGTTTCGGACAGTCTAGGTCCTTTCTCAAGTATCACAGTGAACAGACAAGTGAACAGACATCTGGGCAACCAAAGTCTATAGGAGATGTGGTGAGCTGAATTGCATTTACTAACAACAATACACTTAAACACTATCTGCAACTTTATGTGCAACTTCCATCCATGAGCAGGCACTGAGACTGACAGATACATCATACACACTAAGCTAAACTATGGAACATTTTCAATAAAAATTGGGGTTTAGAGGTGGTGGGTTTGCTATACCAGGGCACTATTTTCATCATTCAAACCAAACAGTGGGTGGTAACAACAAAACCTTTTTTTAGGTGCCAAATGTATTTTGTTCAGGTAGGAACACCCACTGTTGGGGACGGTACATTTAACGTGTACTGGTTATTTAAAATGCATACTCTGCTACTACTATATTTATTACAAAAAAACAATTATTTATTTCAATTAAAGCAAACAGGTGGAGGGGCTGGTTACAAATGTATCATTGAGAAAAATGTAATATTTCAAGCTGACACATAGCACCTTCCTTTATCAAATATTAGTATCTGGTAATGGTGAGGCTGTCTGGAAGTCTTGTTATTTTTCCCTTTGCAATCCTATAATTGTTTAATCCCCATCACATTAATCTAGCACAGCGGAGGTGATTTGTTTTCTACACAGACGTTTTGTCTGTGTCTGGGAGAGCACTACATTGAGTATTATGGTCACGTCAGCGCTGTAATTTAATTCTGTCTCTCCAAGTTTTGGATTCTCTTTTTACAGCCAAGTGACACTGTTTGCACTTCATTATACCTGTCAATTTTCAACCAATTGTCTATGTGAGGAGATCATTAATGGCATCCTATGCTACTATGGCTGTTTTTCTAAGCTCATATGCATTTAAGTGATAGTTTGCTGGGCAAATAATGTTAAATTAAATGTGGTTCTCTGTTATTGTATTTACTCTGTTATGTATTATACAAAAAAAGGGGCGCTTATTTAATAAAAGGTGCAACATTTTGCATATGCTATTAATTAGTGAAGAATCCCATTTCTGAAATGAACCTGGTTTTGATTCAGAACTACTGTACATACATACAGAGGTTGTACAAGCTGTATAATAAAGCAACATTTCAGTGATTTAAGTACCCTTCTTGAGATTAGACCTACACAGCGAACAAACGGGAATGATGCACAATCAGGAGTTAGGCTGGGTACACACAGTAACGATAAAGAGGTGTTTGAATCGCTCTTTTTATCGATACTGTGTGTACTGGAAAAAATTGTTTTCCCAAGATCAACGAACGTTCACTGTCAGAGTTCACTGTCAGCCTTGGGAACACTTGTATCTAAAGCAGAGGCCACCCTACAAAGCGTCCTAGTGGACCAGAAATATGCACGCAAGCTAGTGTGTGTTGCCATGCGCTGCGGCTGCGCAATCAGATCACATACGTTTGTGCAAATGTGCGCTGCAGATCGCAGCACAACACACCAATTGGCCAGCACTAGTATTATGTTTTTAATGGATCACAGGCAGTGTGACCTAGCCCTAACTGAACATTTGACCTTAGTCACAGTCAGCAGTCATCTGCAATTGCTAGGGAATGTGGCTGCCCTGAACAATCTTCATATAGGGAGACCATTCGGGACTGTGTAGCCACATCTTTAACTAATCACAGACACAATCTTAAAGATTTTGCCTGCTATGTGTTAAATGTCATGTCCATCCCTCAAACTAAAATTTCAACGTAAGCTAATTGACCCCCAAAAAGACCACGCTAGGTTTAATATTCTCCCAGATATTCCTAAATATACTATCCAGCACTTGTTTTTCTTCTGCTGTTGCTTGGTGCCTTTTCTGTGCACTAGCAACAGAACTAGCAGAAAAGGCTCGATTAGTAATGGCCGCCAGTGATTGGCGGTGACATCAGAAATTTCAGTTTAGGGGGGAATGACATGGCCTTTAAGGATTGGTACACTGTGTAATGAGCATTAGTTACGGTACATATAAAAGCATAAAGCAAGGAACTGTGAAAGTGACTTAACATTCTTATGTTATACTGTAACACGTGCAATATCTCTTATATTATATACTATTTTAGGTTTATTAAGTTTTACGGATGTTTTAACTTCTCACAATTTCTATAACTATTTCTTGAAAATTAATTCTGCTTTTAAAAGTAACATGTATGTATAGTTTAAATCATTAATGTATTATGTTAGTATTCTTGGTTTTTTGGTAGTAGTTAACTGGTCTGTTAAACATGGCCACGTGGTCTTTGACACAGCTGTTTTTAATTATGATCACTATGACATAAGCAAGTGAATATAATGAAGAAAAATAAACTGTTGCTATCTATTAGTAAGTGTATTATTATAAAAGATGTGTATAATAGCCACTGCTAAGGGCTCAGTCACACAAGGTCAGTTTTTTGGTGCCTTTTGAACAGGCCACTTAAGGTGGCCATACACATGCGATTTCCACCACAATGTGCCGACAGATCACATTGGTATCTGTCGGCACAATGCAAAGGGTGTGGCCATACACCGCACGATCGATATCGGCTCCCTCTATTAAATATCCCCTACATACGATAATAGATAAATCCTGTCGTTGAACGATGGGATTTACATATTATCGTTCATATGTATGGCCACCTTTAGAACTCAATAGTACTATTCACACTATTGCATTCTGATTGTGTCCATTTGCATTCCGTTCCTTTAAAAAAATGCACTGCACACACCATGTGTTTCTGTCCGTTTTTTTCCATTCCTTGTGTGAACGAACCCTTACTCTAGCTAAACACACTACAAGGCTAGGCATGATCAACACGTTGTTTAGGCTCTCTATGACTTCTTCACTTCACTATGTAAGTCAGGGCACTAATTCTACTGAGGGTTAACAACACAATCTAGCTTTTAGTACAACTGTAGATAAAGTATCATGATTCTTAAAAAAGGCTAAACACACAAATTGCTTTTTCATACACAGATGAGTTCACAATGATAATAAGGGGATTTTCCGACTGCCCTAGGGATGTTTAGCAGAATGGGTGCTCATGCATACACTATTAAAGCACAGCAAAAGCAAATTGCCTCTTACTGTTTTCTCTATTCAAACAGAATCTGATTAAAATGTGAACATTAGCTCCTTTGTATTGTCGACAAGCATCCCAGCAATGGGTAATCAGTGTGGCGAAAGAGAGAGTGCTGTCTAGTTCAGTGCTCTCTGATCACTAAATACTGCAAAAGAGAAATGAAACATTCCCTGTTCTTTTACAGGTTCATTAAATATTAATCATGTATGCTACAATTGTAGAGTACTGCATAAAAATACTGTCTTGCAGACATCAGAATTATACTTACAGCTTTCTATCTCAAGTGTACAATTCTGTTCATCCAGTGGATATCTCCTTAAGTCCATCATGCATGCAGCTGTTGTTGTAATTCTACAGAGAAATAAATGAATTTAAAAAAAGTGTAAAGAACGATGAAACAGCACTTCCTGAACAGCACTTCCACTTCCTGTTTGACTTATTTGATTGACACAAGAAAAATGTGAATATATGAGAAATAATAGTATCCAACCTTAAACTTCATTCAAATGATTGTAGTTGAACATTTGTGTGGGACTACTGCAACCCCCTGGTTATCAGCTAGGATTTTACCAGTATCAATACAAACTAGTCATATAAAAGGGAGATTCTCCTCTCACAAATAAATCCATGCAATGTGAGCAAGTTTTTTTTATCCACTTCCTTTTTAAAAAATACCTATTGGTATTGGTATTAGGGGCATATTAATAAATGTACAGCATTGACAAATTGCAATATCTAACCCTCACCTGCATTTTAAAATACCATTGTAATATCCTTTTAAAGGATATGTACACTGTAAAAATAACATAATGTTATTAGGTAGCTGTGGCTAGAATCTAAATGTGACTTCATTTTTTTTTTAGCCTATTCCCTTTCCATCCCCTACCTTCAGCCCTTGTCTTTTGCTGGCTTCCTCCTGCATAGTCATTTTGTTTGCAGGACTGCCCCCATGAGATTTGCATTGCTGAACCAAATAGCTGGTCGCAGATTCGAGCTGCTGTCAATGTGCGCAATGGCGCACGCCCGGTGACATAACCGCTAGTGCTTCTGGTGTCATTGTGCCCTAGACATAATACAGGGAAATGTTGCACCTTCCCCTCCTTTAAAAAATTGCGAGAGGAAGGTGTCAGATTTCTCTGTATTACATCATCAGTGTACGCGCGGTTAAAATAAGGACTGAAGTTAGGGGATAGGAAGGGAATAGACTAAAAAAATGAACGCACATTTAGATTATAGCCACAGCTACCTAATAACATTAAGTTATTTCTCATTGTACATATCTTTTGAGTATCAGCATTTTACAATGCGGACTGTAATTTGCGCGACAGTGGTTAACACCTGCCATGATGCAAAACACTAATATCTTGTGATATCACTCACAGTGTAGATGGCCTGTCTTTTTAACCACCCAAGTCTACCAAGATTTTTTTATTTGCGGTATTAAAAACAATGTGCCTGTAAACTATTATTACAGCTCAATAGTTTATGGATACTTTTTAAAAGTATATCGGTATCTGATAATACCCCACAGTATTGGTAATGACTGATATCTGATATATTTTCGTTTTTAAATTTGCCCCTTGGTTAACATGGTTTAACTTCAGACTGGAATGTTGTTTATTACTGCAGTTACTGAAGGGTATGTAACAACCAAGCCACAATTTAGCTTAAAGAGCCTCATGGTAGAGCAGTGAATATCACTAACTCTACAGCTAAGCTCTGCTCTGTATTCCATCTGATTTTGACTCTGTTTCTTCTTGTGCCATTACAATAGATGTAAATATTTCTTCAGAGGCAGAAATCTGCATAACATCACAGAGATCATTTGATATTTTTATTTAGCTTCTAGTACCCATAGGGAAGATCAGTTCACACAAGGTAACTTGCGTTTTGCAAATAAGGTGCCATAAGAGAGTCAAGTATCACTGGAGGATTGATTGCTCCTCCACAGATTGATCTATCATGAAACAATCATGATCTGTCAATAGTTTGTAAGGTTTGTCTGCTGCATCTCCATTCATTTTATCTTAGTAAAGTTTTAGCTGCCTTTAGTTTTTAGACATGACCATTTACAACAAAATAACAATGACACATCTCTAATATTTAAAAGGTGTAAAATGAAATTTTAAATAAGTGTTTTTGTGATTTATGAGGTACATTGTTTTAATGAATTATAAATACATACAAAAACCTGTGCAAAATTTCCTTTCAGTCTGCACTTTATCAATCTGGTTTACTTCTGTTTAATGGTTGGATGATTCTGCCATTACTGATATACAAATAATTCATGCATGTAATAGACACACTGGGCAACTACTGCAAACACAATTCAGGTTTATTTTACCATCCTCACCTATGCCTTTTATTTGGCTACCTTTATATATTGTACATTCCTTTTAAAATGTAAGGCCAGACATGCTGTTGTTTTTTTAATTGATATCATTTATCTAAAGAGAAAATGCAGGGGGAAAAACAGAGAATAAACATCAAGGAATTTCCCAAAGGAAATGACAAAAACACTAATTTCGCATGACGTGAAAAATGCCACAGACACCATTTTCTAGCTATTGCAGTGACAATAATCCTTTTTTTCTGGCAGAAGATTTGCTTTTTTTTAGTAAATACAGTGGAGCACTGTATTTTGTGCATGTTTTCCCTAAATCATTATTAACATTACCACACTTCCTTGTTATAAATAAAATATGCGCTATATTAGGTACATATACACAACAACATATATTATAACAGGTTTTTTTCCCCCCTCAGCGCGTAGTCTGCCAGGTCCCAACTGACTCTGTCTTCTATGTGCATATATCGTGCATGTGCATAGAAGACAGAGTCCATTGGGACCTGTCAGACTATGCACCGGGGGAGCGAGCGAGCAGGTAAGTTCTTTACCTTCTCTCCTGGCTCCTTTTATTGAAGAACGGGTAGTAAGACACAGCTCCTTTACCTCCCGTTCTTCAATAAAACTGATTTCCAAAAATGTGTTAATACGAGTGGAGATACCCTTTAATAAATGTTAATATTTGGGGGCAACACTGTCTCTCTCCACCTGGCCTCACTTTTCCAACAGCCTCTTTGGATGGAAGAACAACAATAAAGAGTGTATCATAAAAGATAATTTTTACAGTCCATAGGACATTGCATTAAGTTTTAGGAGCAATTAATGAGGTGAGAGTATATAATATCACATATAGGAACGGTGTATTTGGATGTGTACAATTTCTCACTATAACATCTAAATAACTATAAATAAATGTATATAAAGTAAAGACTTTTATAAGGCACACAACAAAATATATAAAGTTACAAAAGTACAGATATCCCTATTTTAAATGAAATAGTCAAAATGGAAGGTTTAGCCAAACCTTTGTAACTGCTAAACCATCTGTACGTGTTAAGACAAATTAAAACCTAAAGAAACCTTGATGTCTGTTAAGTTTCAATATTAGAATGAGCTGTTGTAAAAACAGGTGACAGTCTCGACTCCCACTCTCTCTAGGCAAAATAAAAACTTCCTAATGGGTGGGGCTGGGTAGAAGGGAACTTTACTACAGAAGTGTAGTGTCTGTCTGTCCCTATATCTTTATTTCAATGTCTGTCATAGTACATGATTCTAAAGTTTACTATATATATATATATATATATATATATATGTGGGACTTTTAGCAGACAAAAAACCTTTTATTTCACAGTCTACGCGTTTCTGCTGGGTACTGCAGCTGTCCTCCAGACGTGACATCACTACAAACAGGTGGAATTTAACAATTCAGGTAAGACTCAACCCCTCCCCAGTGTCCTCCCTACGAACAATGTTAACCCAATCAGTGCTGTACAGAATTAAAGTGCTGACATTTAAGAGTGCAAATAGTGTACAGAGCTACCATAGGAAATATCACAAGCTGCCATCATATAACACATATACTCGAAACAATGTTATAATAACCGGTTAAACATCTAAAAAGGTCATCTAATAACAAATTCATGCATATAAAAAAATACTTCTATAATCCCATAAAAGTTAGTATAAAAACATTAATAAATACAACCAATTTATTTACTGTGATACTCCTAATCTACCTATTGGAGCTAAATACACACTAAAATACATACAAATACTAGAAGATAAAATATTAATACATACAAAGTTGCATAAAAACCACCGTTATATTTAACCCCATCATCCTAATTTATAAAATAACACACTATATTTTAGAGATCAATATTAATGAATAGCTAGATAGCCATGTCTCACTTTATTAGTGAGGGGGACTATAAAGAATTTTTCCAGTTCTACAATTAGTTACATGATACTATAGTGGGTCTAGTTATAAATCAAATGATATATTTGTAAAGGGATACTTATCACAGAGTGGAAGGATACTATAAGGGTACATGGAGGCTAAGGTAATCAAGTTGTTATATAGTTACAAAGCCTGTGCAGAGTTATAAAAAACAATATAAAGTTAAGAAAAACAATATAAGGTTATAAGAAACAGGATAATACCAATTGTTTATTTAATACCTTTAGGGGAGAGTGTCCCCAATTTCTTTATCCAAAAGTAACCTACGGTAAACTAATAAAAGTGAGACATGGCTATCTAGCTATTCATTAATATTGATCTCTAAAATATAGGGGGTTATTCAATAAAAGTTCTTATTGTTTAAAATGGTGCTAATTTTGCCCCAACCAATCAGATGTTAGCTTTCAAATGTTACATAAGTTCTGATTGGTTGGGGCAAAATAGCACCATTTTAAACAATAAGAACTTTATTGAATCTCCCTGATGTATGTTATTTTATAAATTATGATGATGGGGTTAAATAACGGTGGTTGTTTATGCAACTTTTGTATGTATTAATATTTTATCTTCTAGTATTTGTATGTATTTTAGTGTTACACCGAGGGGTTCACTTTTAAAGTTATATTATCCTGATAATGTTATTATGCACTTTTAACAATTTTTTAGCATAGTATAGTATTTGAGGTTGAATAAAGACATACGTCCATCCAGTCCAACCCATCTAGCAATATCATTTCCTGCCTAACTGTTGATCCAGAGGAAGGCAAAAAACCCCCACCAAATTTATGAAGAGGAAAAAAATTCCTTCCTGACTCCAAGTGGCATTTGCAAATTTCCCTGGATCAACTCTACT
The DNA here is from genome assembly GCA_019447015.1 of Hymenochirus boettgeri. Taxonomy (NCBI): domain Eukaryota; kingdom Metazoa; phylum Chordata; class Amphibia; order Anura; family Pipidae; genus Hymenochirus; species Hymenochirus boettgeri. The sequence goes on along the minus strand of CM033470.1, from coordinate 229,640,522 downwards.
TTATGTATCAATACCAGTAACTTGCAACATTCCTTTTTTGCAGAAACTCATCCAGCTTTTTTTTGAAACTGACCAATGAACCTGCCATAAGAACGTCCACTGGAAGACAGTTCCAGCTTTACCGTTCTCACAGTTAAAAACCCTTTCCGAGCTTGAAGCCTAAACCTTTTTTCTTCAAGTCTTAAGGGATGTCCTCGTGTCATGGTGAACAATGCCCCAGATAGTTTATTGTATGGCCCGTTAATGTATTGATACACAGTAATCATATCCCCATGCAAGCGCCTTTTCTCCAGCGTACATAATTGTAACTTTTCCAGTCTCTCTTCATATTCAAGCTCCCCCAATCCCCTTATTAATTTAGTTGCCCTTCTCTGAACCCTTTCCATTTCAAAGATGTCCTTTTTGTACACAGGATTCTAAAATTGCACTGCATATTCCAAATGAGGCCTTACCAATGCTTTGTAAAGAGGGAGAATTACATTTTCCTCCCTTGAATCCATACCTCTCTTTATACAAGACAATACCATGCTGGCTCTGGCTGCTGCCGGCTGGCACTGCTTGCTACCTTTAAGTTTGTTATCCACCAAAACTCCAAGATCCCTTTCCAACAGGGATTCACTTAACACAGAGCCATTTATGGTATAAGTAGCACAAGGATTTTTAAGTCCAAAATGCATCACCTTACATTTATCAACATTGAATTACATCTGCCACTTAGCAGCCCAATGTGACAATCTATCTAGATCCCCTTGCAACGATTGCACATCCTCTGAAGTTTTTAATGGTCGACAAAATTTTGCGTCGTCAGCAAACACAGAAACCTTGCTGACAATACCCACTTCCAAATCATTAATAAATAGATTAAATAGAAGCGGCCCCAGCACAGAACCCTGTGGCACCCCACTTAGCACTTTAGTCCATAATGATGAAGCCCCATTAACAACTACTCTCTGCATCCTATTCATTAACCAATGTTCTATCCATGTACAAATGTGACTCCCTAGACCAACAGACCTTAGCTTATACATTAGTCGCCTATGGGGGACTGTATCAAAAGCCTTTGCAAAATCCAAGTAAACTACACCTACTGCTATGCCAGAGTCTACATTTCTACTTACTTCCTCATAAAAGCCAAGCAAGTTAGTTTGACAAGATCTATTCCTCCTAAATCCATGCTGGTTACTACTTATAATGTCAGTCCTTGAAACATATTCTAGAACATGTTACCATATTAAACTTTCCAGGATCTTCCCCACCACTGAAGTTAAACTTACAGGCCTGTAATTACCCGGCTGTGAACGACTACCCTTTTTGAATATTGGAATAACATCAGTCTTTTTCCAATCCAGAGGCACACCACCGGACATGAGGGAATCAGCAAAAATAAGAAACAATGGCCTAGATAAAACTGAACTTAGCTCCTTAAGTACCCGAGGATGTATTTTATCCGGTCCAGGAGATTTATTAATATTACCATTATTTAGTTCTTTCTGTACCATATTTAGCTCCAATAGGTAGATTAGGAGTATCACAGTAAATGAATTGGTTGTATTTATTAATTTTTTCATACTAACTTTTATGGGATTATAGTAGTATTTTTTATTATGCATGAATTTGTTATTAGGTGACCTTTTTAGATGTTTAACTGATTATTATAACATTGTTTTGAGTATATGTGTTATATGATGGCAGCTTGTGATATTTCCTGTGGTAGCTCTGTACACTATTTGCACTCTTAAATGTAAGCACTTTAATTCTGTACAGCACTGATTGGGTTAACATTGTTCGTAGGGAGGACACTGGTGAGGGGTTGAGTCTTACCTGAATTGTTAAATTCCACCTGTTTGTAGTGATGTCACGTCCTCAGAACGGCTGCAGTAGCCAGCCAAAATGTGTTGACTGTGAAATAAAAGTTTTTTTCATCTGCTAAAAGTCCCATGAGTGCTCCACCTTTTGTATATTGTTGTATCTTATCCTTGGAAGCACCGAATCTGGAGATTCATATCCACCCGTGCTTTTACTTTTTGCTGCCACTGTTTTTTGCGATTTTATCTGTTATTTATTAGCTTTGTGGTCATAGGTCGCTATATTAGATTGGTATATATTTTTTTTTATTGATTGTATGCAGATTTGCAGCTGGCCAGCTTTGCTACTATTATGTATAAAGGATTTATCTGTGTGTATATATATATATATATATATATATATATATATATGGTTTATTTTGTTTGGTTAAATATATCCTATTTTTTATATTTCCTCTTTCTATTTATTTTTCCACCGACTAGGTACATTTCTATTATTTTTTTTTTTACCGTCTCTGGATCAAATGATCAAATGTAAGGGCCTCATTTTCCCAGGGGCAAATACTGTATATGGAGGTAAAGTCGGGCTAACCGGTTCGCTACCAGTAAGCGTTGGTAAGCTACCGGTAACTAAATATTAGCGTTGGATGCACGGGTTATGAAAAACTCCCCTGTGCATCCGACGCTTGTGAATTAATATTAGTGCAGGATTTTAATGCCAGCAGATAGCTGGCGTTAAAATCCCGCAGTGAGTAAATCCCATTCTCAAAGCAGTATTAAATCGCCAACAGGACTTTTACCCAGAGCGATAGTGGCTCTGGGTAAATGAGCCTGAAAGGCTTTCTTTCCAGTGGATAAATTGTAAATAAATTGTATAAAAAAAGCTAATAAAAATGTTAATCAATTATAGAAAGCCTCTTTGGTTTTAATATTTACAAGATTCAATTTGCTCTTCAGAGGAATGTTGCTTGATTTTTGGCATAACAGTATCCATCTATTTAAGTGACAATGATAAAGGTGTCATCCTAAAATAGACAATTTGTCATCAAATCTGCTAACTCAATGTCCACAGGATATGCGCTGAGGTTTGCCTTTAAATTCCTTAAAGGCTATGTACACTGTAAAAATAACTAGCATTTCATTTGCCAAGTAATATCACAGCCGTTTTACTCTCACGTACGCGGGCTATAAGAAAGACAAATCTCACGCCTTCCCCCAAAAAACTCCAAAGGAAGGCATGAGATTTGTCTTTCCTATAGCCAATGCACACGTTAATGTCATCCAACATCACCGTGCACACGCAAGCATCGTGCAGCATGAAACAGGTGTGATGTTACTTGCCAAAGGAAATGATGTACATTTGGAGAATCTTGTGGGGGCAGTCGCAAAAACCTGATTAAAGTGGAGCAGGAAGCCAGCAGGAATCAGTGAAGATAGGGTATGGGAGGCTATTAGAACAACAAAAAACAACCTTTATATTTAAAGCCACAGCTATCCAGTAAGCTACAGTTATTATAAAAAAAAATCCCAATATAGACTGATAAAGAAATCTTACTAATTTCATAAAATCCACCCATGTGTGCTGGTTCCAGGAATTACTAGTTTATCTCTTTATGTATTATTGATTACGTAATAAACCTTATTTTAAATTAGGGACAATGTGGTTATTATACTGGCTTTCATATACCCTGCCAAGGACATTTAATATTCAAGGGTAAAACCCATGTTAACTCAATGTCATATCGGGTTAACTTGTGCTGTACCCTTATTTTAGGGCACTGTGCCATTACCAAAACTTTTTGGAAGAAGTGCAGTGCACCCAATATAATTCCTCATTAGTTATCACATATTGTGAAACTTAATGTGGGATTGTATCAGGTTTTAAGCAGGAGCATCTAACCTGTCCCTGATCCCACAATGCAATGCCGGGCATAATCAGTTTGCGTCTGGTATTGTAATGCAGGATCACGGAAAGGAAAGTAGAAGGGATTTTCTATAGTGAATCTACCCACACATACTACCCATATATAAATAAATTTATATTTATGGAGATTGCATTGAGTTTTTAGGAGCAACTAACTAGGTGGGGGTATATAGCATTATTACACATAGGAAAGGCCATATGTATGTGTGTAATTAGCACTATTTAATTAAAATCACCATAAGAAATAACACCATACAAAGTATAGTACTACTACCTACTACTGAATTACAAAATAATTTATATACAATTAATAAACTAAACTTACTTTACTGGACACCCCTAAGTTTGAATGAAAAACTCAAAATGATAGGTTAAGGCACACCTCCAAGATTTCTACAGGGTCTCCATGTAGACACTAAAAGGAAGTGGAATTTTACTAACATCCAATGAGAGGTTCTGATCTTCCACTGTTAGCAAATCAAAGAATTCTCTTAGGCACTGTCCATGAAAAAACAGGAAGTGTACCGAAGTTCCTGTATTACACCCAGTTATGTGCTGTTTGTAAAACATGTGACAGTCTTAGCCAATTAGAAAAATCTTCAGACTCTCACATTTAATCCCCCTCCCCTCTCCATAGAAAGTAATAAGACAATCCAGTTTCTGTTTGCTAGACAGGAAGTTTCTGTTTATGATTAAATGACTTTGCATGTCTCTGAAACTACCCAGCATTCTTAGAGAAATGGGCAGTTTTTACTCCAATATTAATATATTAAACACAATGAGGCTGTAGGGTACCTTCAGTTATAAGAAGGCTCTACTTCATTTTATACCCCGTGGGGAGCTTTTAGCTCCTTTATCCAAACCTCTCCATAATTTGTCAAGTTAATCAGAATCCTGTGTTTCCTAACCCCATAGTGACTATAAATCTGGAACTTACTTACCAATACTTATTGCCAATAAGTATGAACCTAGCATGTTATTCTGGATCCTGTATAGGGTCTCAGGGTGTCCAATGGAGCTGTTCAGATTGAATTGCACATTGTGGCAGGATTGCCTGGATCTGTGTTCAGATCTGCAGTTTAATACCATTTTGTCTGGATACATATAATACACGTGTCCCAACTGAGCATCTGCTTTGTGTGAGAGCCCTGCCAGGACAGATGACTGTTGGTCACAGTAACAGTGGCTGCAGCCAGCAGCGCATGTGACAGAGTGATCATGTGGTCCCATAGGGAACTGCATGATTGGCCGTGATTTACTAAGTGACCCATTTGTCTGATACGGAAGACCGAACTCGGTCGCGGCTGGCCGCCCCACACCATCACATATTTCCAGCCGACTAATCCGTGGCACTTTTGGTTCATTACTGGTGTTTACCCAGCCTTAAGGTTCGTACACACATGCGATTGTGGGTGCAACGCACGATGTGTATGAACAGCCGATAATCATGCCATGTATGGGCACTTTATCGTCTAAAATGGCCGTTCTGTCGATACAAGGCAGAAATATAATCCGGCCGTTCACACACATCATGCGTCGGCAACGGTGATCGCATGTGTGCACAAACCTTTAGACATTATAGATTATAACTGCCAGGTAGGTGGTATTTGGAAGTGAGTGCAAATATGGTAAAGTTTATGACTCTAACAGGGAGATTCACCCAGAGGCACAAGCTCTCTGGGCAAATCTCCCGTACGGGATTTACCAGAGGCTGTGTGATTTTGGGTGAATCTCACCCGCACATAAGTATTTATCACCAGCTATTAGTTGGTGTTTAATACTTCTGTGTAAAGACCAACCTCTGATAAATTACTTTGAAAACGGCCGCACAAGTGCCTCTTCTGGTACTCGCGCTGCCGCTGCAAAGTGGGCATTAACGTTGCGCCAACCAATCGACCCATATAATGCTTCCCTAATCCAATAGTCTAATAGCTATGGATGTAAGGGAAGGGCAGATGAATCATTTGCATGTTCAAACCCTTGGGTAGGAAGCGCTAAAGCATGACCGTGGGCTTTTAATGTCTGTAAGTCAGGAAAATTGATTCATTCCAGGATGTATGAAAACTAAGTTTTTCAGAATTCTGTGCAGTTAGGGAATGCTGGGAATTGTAGTTTTAATCATGTGAAAGGTCACAAGCTTAGGCTGTATTAGATCTAGACAGATGCCTTAGCTACAGGATGTTAAGAAAAAACTTACTGCAAACAAAGAATGCTGGGAATTGTGGTTTTCAAACACGTAAAAGGTCACAAGTTAAACACGCCTGCTCTATACCATTAGGCTGTATTATATCTAGACACATACCTTTGCCACAGGCAATAAATAAGATACTTTGCATGTCCCCACCCATTCCTTTAAGTGAGAAATATGTGTTTATATGTTAGATTATTAAGGCAATGCTATTATAATAACATGATTCTATAAGGTACCTTCTGTTATAAGAAGGCTCTATTTCATTTTATACTCTGTGTGGAGCTTTTAGCTCCTCTATCCACACCTCTCCCTAACATGTATATTCAATCAGTATCCTGTGCTCCCAAGTCCTAACCCCATAGGTTAGTTAAACTTGTTGTGGTAAATACTAATAAATATGAACCTTGCATGTTAATCAGGATACTGTATAGGATTTAAGGTGGCTATACATATATCCGATTTTACTTATCCAACCAAGCGCTCATGCAATATTAGTTTCATCTTGCCAGAACCACCTTTCCCATTCTTCTATGCCACAGACAGGCGGTTCTTGCAGGATCAGTCTAATGTCGCGGGAGCACTCGGTCGGGAAAGTAAAATCGGATATATGTATGGGCTGCTTTTGATTGCCCAAAGGTGCTGTTTAGATTGCCTGGGTCAGTTCTCAGACCTGCAGGTTTATTCCACATAGACCCTCTATATTCTAGCTGGCAGGTAGTATAGGTAAGGGAGGATATAAGTGTGTTTGTTCATTTAATATGATGCGATTATTTGGGTTTTTTTTTAGGACCTTCAGACTTATTTTATTATTGCCCCCTTGGATGTTTCCTGATGGTTTCTGTGAGCACTGCAACTACACATAGCAAAACATACACACATAATTTCCACTGTGCACCAACGGACACACTTTTGCTAGAATATATATATATATATATATATATATATATATATATATATATATTGTATATATATACCAGCTGCTACCTACTTTATGGACAGGTTTACTTTGAATACTTTCATTATCATGACAAGCTAACTGAACATTACAATGCATGCATATGTTTCTATATGTACAACAGGAATTAACACCAACTAAAGTAACTTCTATCGTTCAATGAATGCTCAGCAAATCAAAACGGCTTATACAGCATTTACCCTGAGGCGCAGGGTGGACACAGCTATCCATCTTTTAATGGATTTACGATTAATTAGTGCGACTTTAAGCCTTGGTTTGCGGAGGCTGCTCAAGTACCAGAAGAGACACTTGCACAGGCAGCGCAAGCCTATTTAGCAGTGGGTACGCAGCCCTCCCCATACATTTTTTCCTGATTTCGAGCCTCTCTCTGCCATCTATTAGCCTTCAATTAGACATGCTGTGAAGGGGGCGTAACATTTCTGTCTGCCACTAACTGTCACTCAGAGCTAGTATGCGAGAAAACACTCCTCCACCCATCCTTGATCAGCTTGATTATGTAGGCTGTATCCTAGCAACCAGACATTTCAAGTTTGTTTAACCGCCAGAGGAGGAGAGAGGTTGTAACAGACATTCCCATCTGCCAATGACAAGTGTTATGTTAATCATGGCCCTGGGCCATCTAGGAGGCAGGCTTTTAGCACTCATCTTTGCTGTGTGATATCTAAGGGAGGGCAGCATAGCTGTAAATGTAAGTGATTTCAGTTGCTGGAAGTGTGGACATATAATGGGGGTGGGTGTTTTTTTTTATATTGTTGTCCTTTAATGACAGCTGATAGCTGCCGTTAAATACTTATGTGCGGGTGAGATTCTCCCAGTCGCGCATCCTCTGGGTGAATCTCCCTGCTTATGTTTCAGTACATTGTCCTACTTATCAGAGTAGTAGGGGTCATAAAAAAGATGAACTCCAACTCACACTATTTGAGCAAAGTGACTTTTTTTACAACAACAAAAAAATATTTAATTTCAACTTCTTTATATAACTGGATATGAAAGTACAGTTTAATGTCTTCTACCAAGTAAACCAACATTCTCAAGTTTAGACAAAAGTTGTATTCCAGATCACACAGATAAAGGGGGGGCATAGCCAACCCAAATACAGATCTAGATTTTTTTATATTTAAAAATGGCTATTAATATAGAATGTAGAAAATGTGAAAATGTAAAATGTACAACTTTAGCCTTAAATTCCTTAAGACTCATTTGGTTTGGACACATTTTATTTCTACAAAAACTACCATGTAGACTGATAACGACACCTTCTTAAGTTTCTGATTGGTGTGCTACTGAACTAATGCCTGTCTTTTATTCTATGAAACAGTCCTCTATGGCACTTCTAATAAATTACACACTTATTTTTGGTTAAAAAAGGGAAATATGACCAATAATGCTTGCACTCAGGAATATTGTGCAGAAAAAAACAGCTGTGCAATTAATTGTTGGCTGACATTACCTTCTTTGTGAGTTGTTTAAATTACTATTCTAAGGCCCGGTACAAACAAGATGATAATTTGGCCCATTAAACAGGCCTGTGTAATATCAATGAACATTTTAAGACAATTTTACTGTTGGTACATTTTGGCAAATTCTAGAGTCCTTGTAAAAGACCTGGGAGATTCAGTCTCTCTCTGCCTTGAAGCAGTGTTGCATGTGACAGGGTGCTGGAAATATGTTAGTGCTAAAGATATGTGTAAACTGTGTCCAGTGTTAAAAACAACCCCCCGTGTTAAAGTTTGTGTCTGTGAAAGCCCTGTGCCATGGCCTAACCCAGGAGCCCCCGATCCTTTTCAAACATTTTCTTTGATATATCAGCCAAAAATGTTCCGCCTGTGAAAAGTTTTACAAAAATGAATCAGTGTTGAGAAAAGAAGGAAATAGTAATGTGACCATTAGCTGCATCTATAATGCCGCTCTGATAATTAGAACTTTCTCAACACTTTCATTAAGTGGACTGATTCCAAGAAACAAAAATGCATATATTAAATATTTTAGCAGTTACAGTAAAAGACAACATAATTATAATCAATTTCTGCACATGAAGAATGTCCTCAGAAAACATAGTTTTAATTACAAAGCTAATGCACTGATATTAAACTATTAAAATTTTACAGGGAAAAATGATGCTGGCAGGTTCACTAATCTATCTGTCTGTCAGCGTATTGATTACATGTGCCCCATCCCCCAAACCAAGTTTGAGTAGAATAAAGGGACATATTTAAAAAGCCGCAGTATTGCTTTTTAGCGATACTGCAGCTTAGTTAATTTACGATCGTGGTCGTACATTTACGACTGAAAATTTGTTAATTAATGAACGTTCGATCGTAGAATACTGTGCGGTAGTAAACTACTGCAATGGTATTCTATGGGGATCGTAAATCTACAATTTCGTTATCGTAGATTTCCAATCGGTATTGTAAATTTACGATCAGTATCGTTAATCTCCGATCGGTTTAAAGATCGTAAATTTACGATAACGATAGTTAAAGTTGCGGTATCTCTAAAAAGTGATACTGCAGTTTTATAACTATGGCCCAAAGTCCCTTAAAAATCTCATTGTAGTACTAAGCTAAAATTAGTCTAAATAGTCCCCTGAAAGTAGGAATTAACTTGTGTATACAAGCTACTGTATGTTGAAAAATGAAAGCAGTAATATCCAATGACTACGAGCTATCAATATAGCCATTAGCACTGTCACTTGAAACCTTTCCTGTCATTTCAGCCACAAGATGTAAAGGTTCCTGCTTCTCTTAGCATGAGATGCAGAGATGGCAGGGTAAACTATAAAGTCAGACAGTATTCACCTTACCTAAAGGCAGGGCTGCCAGGCATCCCTATTTAGGCAGGATTGTCCCAACTGCAGGAACAGGATCCCAAGTCCTGCAGTCAGGACTGAAATCCTGTTCCACCCAGGCAGCCCTGCCCCCAGAACACCCACTCCCTGCCCTGTTATGCCCTTAACCCCACTTCCGATCACAGCCTGTCCCTGACCCCACCTCCATCATTCCCCAACTCTCCCCTGCCTATGTCACTGTGACATCACGGACTCCCTGCCAAAATCTGGCAACCCAGCCTAAAGGAGATATATCTCCTCCCTAAAAAAAACATCTAATTTAAAGGTCAGAAACCATAGTTTATTATTAAAATAAAAGTTAGAGCTTGAATTCAGTAATATATTTCAGTAAAGACATCCCTCTTTCACATCAGTTGTACTCACTTTCCCCTGTATTGTTTACAGCAGTCACTGTAAATGACACAAGGATACATTTTAGATTTGCTGGAGAGGCTCAACATTTCTTATGAAACCCTTGTCAGCACTGTATGATTTCATTGTGTTTCTTTCATTAGGGAGAGAGAGAAAGACAAGTAATACATTATAATTAAAAAATGGTAAAAGTCCATGTGTTCATCCTATTTTCTCAGAGTACAGGAATCCACCTAACTCATAAAAACTTTTTAAAAAAATGCTCCGCTACCCTGGATTTTCTCAGCAAACAATACATAATTGTAGCAATGTTGCAGTGCTGAGCAATAGTTTGGTTGTATTTTAGACATCATTTATGGAATTTGTATCAATTCTTCTGTATAGTAGTTTGATGCAACTATTTTCACATAAAAACTAAAAATATAACCCAATTCATGTTTTGCTAACATCTTTAGCTTACAAATTGTTAGGTGATGTATAACTTTTGTTTTTAAGTGTTTTTCTCACAAACATCCAGCAGTTTGAAAAATAGATAAACTTTTCAATTAAGCAAGCATTCATTTTCTACCCACGAAATGATTGTTATACACTGAACTAACACTACACGATTAGATGTTCAATCTGACATGGGAATCAAATCCTAATCTAGAAAAAAGCTATCGCAAACTTATTTTTTACAAATCCACACACCTCTCTCACACGCTTCCTCCTCCCCATGTAAGGAACTATCTACCTTGGGAAACCTAATTAACTACCTCAGTGCACCAATGTGATAAGACAAATATAAAACCAATAATGACAAAACTCGGAACAAAATGGATATTGGCATTATTCAACACAGAGGTTCTACAACGTTAATCCCCAATATTTAAAGAAAACAAGACAAAGACAGCTGTTCATTAAGTCCTCATGGAATTAAAGTATCAATGCTCCTAATCCAATAGCAGAAGTACTTTATTAAAAATAAAGAATGTTGCAAGTTACTTGTATTGAGATATAAATTTGGAGTTGATACAGGGATATTTTTTTTACCCTTCATACTCGGGTTTCTTTCTTTTCTCCCCCCCCATTCCTCTGGATCAGCAGTTAGGCAGGATTGGGTATTGCTAGTAGGTTGAACTAGTTTGACTCTTTTTTCAACCTCAAATATTATACTACTAGCAGTTGTACCCCGGCGTTGCCCGTGTACACATGCGGGTATAGTATTTGTTACGTGCAGGTGTGTGTTTGGTTTAGATGGAATAGACGGAGGAAAAGATGCACAGTTGGTAATGTATGTCATGTATTTAATAGTTTGAGTTGAGGAGGTGACATTGCTTGAGGGACGTATAACACATGTGTTTATTGCAAAACCTTATATACAAATGTTGTGGTGAACATGCTACATGGAATTTGCTGTTGGGAAAACATGTTGATTGCAACTGAATACCGCAGAATTGAGTGACTCTGAAGCATGTGATGTGCGGATCTTTGTTCTTTAGTTGTAACTTTCTGTGAAGTGTGTGATTGGGCAGTGTGTGTCTGTTCTTAAATCCACATAATCAGTAATTCCTGTATAGTCCATACCCCCCAACTGTCCTGTTTGAGTAGTGGATGGGATGTCTGCAATGTTTCCAAGGTTTATATTTGTATATAAATGTGATTCATATCACCAATATTAACATAGTCTTTCCAGGGTTTATATTTGTAATAAATGTGATTCATATCCCAATATACATAGTCTTTCCAGGGTTTATATTTGTATATAATATCATTCATATCACCATAGTAACATAGCCTTTCCAGGGTTTATATTTGTATATAAATGTGATTCATATCACCAATAGTAACATAGTCTTTCCAGGTTTATATTTGTATATAAATGTGATTCATATCACCAATAGTAACATAGTCTTTTCCAGGTTTATATTTGTATATTAATATCATTCATATCACCAATAGTAACATAGTCTTTCCAGGGTTTATATTTGTATATAAATGTCATTCATATCACCAATAGTAACATAGTCTTTCCAGGGTTAATATTTGTATATAATGTAATTCATATCACCAATAGTAACAGTCTTTCCAGGGTTAATATTTGTATATAAGTGATTCATATCCCAATAGTAACAGTCTTTCCAGGGTTTATATTTGTATATAAATGGATTCATATCACCAATAGTAACAGTCTTCCCAGGTAATATTTGTATATAAATGTGATTCATATCACCAATAGTAACACAGTCTTTCCAGAGTTTATATTTGTATATAAATATCATTCATACACCAATAGTAACATAGTCTTTCAGGTTTATATTTGTATATAATGTCATTCATATCACCATAATAACACGTCTTTCCAGGGTTATATTTGTATATAAATGTCATTCATATCACCAATAGTAACATAGTCTTTCCAGGGTTTATTTGTATTAAATGTCATTCTATCACCAATACTAACATAGTCTTTCCGGGGTTTATATTTGTATATAAATGTCATTCATATCACCAATAGTAACATAGTCTTTCCAGGGTTATTATTTGTATATAAATGTATTCATATCACCATAGTAACATATCTTTCCAGGGTTTATTATTGTTATATAAATGTCTTCATATCACCAATAGTAACATAGTCTTTCCAGGGTTTATATTTGTATATAAATGTCATTCATATCACCAATATAACATAGTCTTTCCAGGGTTTTATTTGTATATAAATGTCATTCTATCACCAATAGTACATAGTCTTTCCAGGGTTTATATTTGTATAAATGTCATTCATATCACCAATAATAACAAGTCTTTCCAGGGTTATATTTGTATAAAATGTCATTCATATCACCAATAGTAACATAGTCTTTCTAGGGTTTATATTTGTATATAAATGTGATTCATATCACAATAGTAACATACAGGGCTATTCAATAAAAGTTCTTATCGTTTAAAATGGTGCTAATTTTGCCACAGCCAATCAGATATTATTTAACATTTGAAAGCTAACATCTGATTAGTTGGGGCAAAATTAGCACCATTTTAAACGCTAACACTTTTATTGAATCTCCCTGAATCTTTCCAGGGTTTATATTTGTATATAAATGTGATTCATATCACACATAGTAACATAGTCTTTCCAGGGTTTATATTTGTATATAAATGTGATTCATATCACCAATATTAACAGTCTTTCCAGGGTTAATATTTGTATATAAATTTTGATTCATATCACCAATAGTAACATAGTCTTTCCAGGGTTTATATTTGTATCATAATGTCTTTATATCACCAATAGTAACATAGTCTTTCAGGGTTTATATTTGTATATAATGTGATTCATATCACCAATAGTAACATAGTCTTTCCGGGTTTATATTGGTTATAAATATCATTCATATCACCAATAGTAACATAGTCTTTCCAGGGTTTATATTTATATATAAATGTGATTCATATCACCAATGTAACATAGTCCTTTCCAGGTTTTATATTTGTATATTAATATCAATTCCATATCACCAATAGTAACATAGTCCTTCCAGTGTTTATATTTGTATATAAATGTCATTCTATCACAATAGTAACATGTCTTTCCAGGGTTAATATTTGTATATAAATGTAATTCATATCACCAATAGTAACAGTCTTTGCCAGGGTTACTATTTGTATAATGTTGATCATATCACCATAGTAACATAGTCTTTCCAGGGTTTATATTTGTATATAATGTGATTCATATCACCAATAGTAACATATCTTTCCAGGGTTAATATTTGTATATAAATGTATTCATATCACCAATAGTAACACAGTCTTTCCAGAGTTTATATTTGTATATAAATATCATTCATATCACCATAGTAACATAGTCTTTCCAGGGTTTATATTTGTTATAAAGTGTCATTCATATCACCAATAATACACAGTCTTTCCAGGGTTTATATTTGTATATAAATGTCATTCATATCACCAATAGTAACATAGTCTTTCCAGGTTTTATATTTGTATATAAATGTCATTCATATCACCATATAACATAGTCCTTTCCAGGGTTTTTATTTGTATATAATTGTCATTCATATCACCAATGTAACATAGTCTTTCCAGGGTTTATATTTGTTATAAATGTCATTCATATCACCAATAGTAACATAAGTCTTTCCAGGTTTTATATTTGTTATAGATTGCATTCATATCCACCATAGTAACATAGTCTTTCCGGTTATATTTGTATATAAATGTCATTCATATCACCAATATAACATAGTCTTTCCAGGTGTTATATTTGTATATAATGTCATTCATATCACACATAGTAACATAGTCTTTCCAGGGTTTATATTTGTATATAAATGTCATTCATATCACCATAATAACACAGTCTTTCCAGGGTTAATATTTGTATATAATGTCATTCATATCACCAATAGTAACATAGTCTTTCTAGTTTATATTGTATATAAATGTGATTCATATCACCAATAGTAACATACAGGGCTTTTCAATAAAAGTTCTTATCGTTTAAAATGGTGCTAATTTTGCCACAGCCAATCAGATATTATTTAACATTTGAAAGCTAACATCTGATTAGTTGGGGCAAATTAGCACCATTTTAAACGCTAACACTTTTATTGAATCTCCCTGATAGTCTTTTCCAGGGTTTATATTTGTATATAAATGTGATTCATATCACCAATAGTAACATAGTCTTTCAGGGTTTATATTTGTATATAAATGTGATTCATATCACCAATATTAACAGTCTTTCCAGGGTTAATATTTGTATATAAATTTGATTCATATCACCAATAGTAACATATGCTTGTGAAGGTTCTCATTCATCCAGGTCATGGTATATCTGTTGTATTCAATTAGATCAACTGGACTTGAAATGTAGTTCTTGAAGACGTTTCGCTAGTCATCCGACTGCTTTCTCATTCAGAATGACTTGTACAAGAATCGTGGCAATTATGTACCCTGGAAAATCCCAATAGCATATCACAGCCGGTGTTAAGGGTGTGATTAGATAGTGGCTAAGAGGTGTTATAGGAACGCCCAGAGTAAGGTGTTAAAACAAGCATTGTACATGGCAGACAATCCCATATGTAGCAGGGGTCTCCGAGAAATTAAGAAGAATTTTCAAAAAACATCGTATCCCTGTCTGCTTTAAACCGAACAACACACTGAGGCAGCAATTGGTACATCCAAAGACGACAGCTAAAACGCGCGAACTCCCTGCCAAAATCTGGCAACCCAGCCTAAAGGAGATATATCTCCTTCCTAAAAAAAACCATCTAATTTAAAGGTAAGAAATCATCGTATATTATTAAAATAAAAGTTAGAGCTTGAATTCAGTAATATATTTCAGTAAAGACATCCCTCTTTCACATCAGTTGTACTCACTTTCCCCTGTATTGTTTACAGCAGTCACTGTAAATGACACAAGGATACATTTTAGATTTGCTGGAGAGGCTCAACATTTCTTATGAAACCCTTGTCAGTACTGTATGATTTCATTGTGTTTCTTTCATTAGGGAGAGAGAGAAAGACAAGTAATACATTATAATTAAAAAATGGTAAAAGTCCATGTGTTCATCCTATTTTCTCAGAGTACAGGAATCCACCCAACTCAGAAAAACTTTTTAAAAAAACGCTCCGCTACCCTGGATTTTCTCAGCAAACAATACATAATTGTAGCAATGTTGCAGTGCTGAGCAATGGTTTGGTTGTATTTTAGACATCATTTATGGAATTTGTATCAATTCTTCTGTATAGTAGTTTGATGCAACTATTTTCACATAAAAACTAAAACTATAACCCAATTCATGTTTTGCTAACATCTTTAGCTTACAAATTGCTGGGTGATGTATAACTTGTTTTTAAGTGTTTTTCTCACAAACATCCAGCAGTTTGAAAAATAGATAAACTTTTCAATTAAGCAAGCATTCATTTTCTACCCACGTAATGATTGCTATACACTGAACCAACACTACACGATTAGATGTTCAATCTGACATGGGAATCAAATCCGAATCTAGAAAAAAGCTATCGCAAACTGTTTTATTTTTCACAAATCCACACACCTCTCTCACACGCTTCCTCCTCCCCATGTAAGGAACTATCTACCTTGGGAAACCTAATTAACTACCTCAGTGCACCAATGTGATAAGACAAATATAAAACCAATAATGACAAAACTCGGAACAAAATGGATATTGGCATTATTCAACACAGAGGTTCTACAACGTTAATCCCCAATATTTAAAGAAAACAAGACAAAGACAGCTGTTCATTAAGTCCTCATGGAATTAAAGTATCAATGCTCCTAATCCAATAGCAGAAGTACTTTATTAAAAATAAAGAATGTTGCAAGTTACTTGTATTGAGATATAAATTTGGAGTTGATACAGGGATATTTTTTACCGTTCATACTCGGGGTTTTCTTTCTCCCCCCCCATTCCTCTGGATCAGCAGTTAGGCAGGAAATGTGGGTATTGCTAGTAGGTTGAACTAGTTTGACGTCTTTTTTCAACCTCAAATATTATACTACTAGCAGTTGTACCTGGCGTTGCCCGTGTACACATGCGGGTATAGTATTTGTTACGTGCAGGTGTGTGTTTGGTTTAGATGGAATAGACGGAGGAAAAGAAGTGCACAGTTGGTAATGTATGTCATGTATTTAATAGTTATGAGTTGAGGAGGTGACATTGCTTGAGGGACGTATAACACATGTGTTTATTGCAAAACCTTATATACAAATGTTGTGGTGAACATGCTACATGGAATTTGCTGTTGGGAAAACATGTTGATTGCAACTGAATAACGCAGCAATTGAGTGACTCTGAAGCATGTGATGTGCGGATCTTTGTTCTTTTAGTTGTAACTTTCTGTGAAGTGTGTTTCCAAGGTTTATATTTGTATATAAATGTGATTCATATCACCAATATTAACATAGTCTTTCCAGGGTTTATATTTGTATATAAATGTGATTCATATCACCAATAGTAACATAGTCTTTCCAGGGTTTATATTTGTATATAAATATCATTCATATCACCAATAGTAACATAGCCTTTCCAGGGTTTATATTTGTATATAAATGTGATTCATATCACCAATAGTAACATAGTCTTTCCACGGGTTTCTATTTGTAGATAAATGTATTCATATCACCAATAGTAACATAGTCTTTCCAGGGTTTATATGGTATATAAATTCATTCATATCACAAAGTAACATATCTTTCCAGGGTTTATATTTGTATATAAATGTCATTCATATCACCAATAGTAACATAGTCTTTCCAGGGTTAATATTTGTATATAATGTAATTCATATCACCAATAGTAACAGTCTTCCAGGGTTAATATTTGTATATAAATGTGATTCATATCACCAATAGTAACATAGTCTTTCCAGGGTTTATATTTGTATATAAATGTGATTCATATCACCAATAGTAACAGTCTCTCCAGGGTTAAATTTGTATATAAATGTGATTCATATCACCATAGTAAACATAGTCTTTCCAGAGTTTATATTTGTATATAAATATCATTCATATCACCAATAGTAACATGTCTTTCCAGGGTTATATTTGTTATAAATGTCATTCATATCACCAATAATACACAGTCTTTCCAGGGTTAATATTTGTATATATGTCATTCATATCCCAATAGTAACATAGTCTTTCTAGGGTTTATATTTGTATATAAATGTCATTCATATCACCAATAGTAACATACAGGCTATTACATAAAAGTTCTTATCCTTAAAATGTTGCTAATTTTGCCACAGCCAATCAGATATTATTTAACATTTGAAAGCTACATCTGATGGTTGGCAAAATTAGCACCATTTTAAACCTAACACTTTTATTGAATCTCCCTGATAGTCTTCCAGGGCTTATATTTGTATATAAATGATTCATATCACCAATAGTAACATAGTCTTTCCAGGGTTTATATTTGTATATATAATGTGATTCATATCACCAATATTACAAGTCTTTCCAGGTTAATATTTGTATATAAATTTGATTCATATCACCAATGTAACATGTCTTTCCAGGGTTATATTTTGTATATAAATGTCATTTATATCACCAATAGTAACATAGTCTTTCCAGGGTTATATTTGTATATAATGTGATTCATATCACAATATAACATAGTCTTTCAGGTTTTATATTTGTATATAAATATCATTCATATCACTACAATAGTAACATAGTCTTTCCAGGGTTTATATTTATATATAAATGTCATTCATGTCATAGTAACATAAGGGCATATTTATAAACGATCGCTATTTTCCACATTTCACTATCACAGCAGCACGGCATGATCGCGTAATGGTACTGTGACCTCTGCTTAGGGGGCAATATCAGCAAGTGCTCCTTTATCCATTGCAATTTATACATTTGATTAGGAAAGTCTTATACTGTATTTTTGGTGAAGTTTTTAGCCACACAACTCACCAAACTGAGAAATGTTCTTATTTTTAGCAGACCGGGTATTCTAACCACTCTGATGGATTGTTTATGGTTAGTCATCCTTCTTCGAAGAGAGATGGAGGTTTTTCCCATACAATAAAGGTCACAGAGGCAAGTAATAAAGTAAACTACACAAGTACTCAAACAGGTAATTCTATCTTTTTATCCTCTGACCACAATATGGATGGGGAAAATCAGGCCCTGTAATGATATAATGGCAGGTTTGGTGACCCAAGCATTTAAAAAAACCTAGTCTATTGGCTGAAAGCCAGGATTTGGGGGGGCTCTCGCTTCTCTTTTTAAGGTCAGTGCGTACTAGGAGGTTACGTAGATTTTTACCCCAGACCCATTAATATGACAGGTCCCGCTCCCTCATGGTAAGGATCTCATTAGGATGGTATCCCCTCTTTAAAAAAGGTATTAGCCATATGATCAAGCTGTATTGTGTATCTGCCTGGGTCAGTTATTATTTTGTTTACATACAGAAATCTACCATTAACCAATACTATACAGTATTTATTTGGTATGAATTTCTATTAGTTATTTTATTGATGTATTATTGAGGGTATGATTCTGTTGATATTGATTCATTTTATACCTGAGAACAATCTATTTTT
>CM033470.1:228328771-228353771 GCA_019447015.1 Hymenochirus boettgeri | reverse complement strand
CTTTCTGCTTTTAATGCAGCTCCCTCAAGGAGTTTGAATGGGTACCCCCTTTCAGCCAATTTCAGGTGCATCTGTTCCTGTTGATCTCCTAGTTTCTTCCTTGCTTACAATCCGATTAACCCTCTTGAATTGACTGATGGAATCGATCTCTCTGACATGGGGCGGATGAAAGCTCCCATATGCAAGAATCTGATTCCGATCAGTGGGCTTTGTATATAATTCAGTGCTGATCCTCCATCATTTTTTATTTTCACATCCAAAAAGTTGATCTCGATATCACTAAACTCTAAAGAGAACTTGATCTCAGAATGAACCTTTTCACTTGCTCATGAAATTGGCGTAAAGACCACGTCGCCCCGCCACAGAAGGAAGACAATCTATATATCTCCACCAGCAAGACAATGTCTGGTGAAGGATGTTAAACTATAGATGAAGTCCTCCTCCAGCCAAGCCATAAAGCATGGCATACGACGGAGCGACGTTGGATCCCATCGCCGTCCCTCTCTTTGCATGTAGTACAACTGATCGAACCTGAAATATGATTTATGTAATATCAAACTCAAACATCCAATGAAAAAATCAACTTGTGTCCCAGTTTAACCTCCACACCTCTCCAACAGCCGGTGGCAAGAAGCCAACCCGTCCCTGTGAGGTATGACGTATACAGAAGACACATCCATAGTAGCCATAATAATACTCCCCCAATCATCACATTTGATATTTTTTAATCTTTCCAGAAAGTGAGATTATCTCTAAGGTACCTTGCGAACCCTGTACCAAGGGCGCAAGAACCCATCCAGCATAATGGCCATAGGGCTGAACACAGAACCTATGCCAGCAACAATAGGTCTTCCAGGCGACTGGACGGGATTCTTGTGCACCTTGAGCAGGCATACAAAACAGGAGTAATGGGGTGATTGACAGTTAAAGTGGCCTAAATCTTCAGAGATAATGCCATATTTAGATGCACTGGATAAATACAACTCAATTTCTTTTTTTAGTCCCCTAAGGGATCTCTCTCAATTTTACAATATACATTCGTGTCTTCCAATTGGCTTCTTATCTCCTGAAGGTAATACTCAGTGTCCATTATCACGATCGCACCTCCTTTATCGGAGGGTTTGATCGTGATATTGGATCTACATTTCAATGTTTCTAACGCTGATATTCCATTTTACTCAGATTTTTGCATCCTAGAACTTTTTTTTCTAAAACTGGACTCATATCATGCTTAACTTTATTGACAAACTTTCGATCCCAATATAGGTAGTAGGCGCACAAAATTGCTTTTTGATGATAATCCAACTGATAAAGTTGTTAATTTGTCCAACACTTCAACATGGGTCACTCCAGGTTTAGGGGGTTTATATAAGAAATGAACTTTTAATCTTAAACGGCGAAAGAAGGAATATAAATCAATGTCCACTTGAGGGGTCCAATTTTGTCACTGGACAGTAACCCCAATCCCTTGGATAACACGGTAAGTTCAGATGTAGTTAAACTTACTTTAGACAAGTTTTATGACAGCTACTTCCTCCTGGGACGCAGTTCTCGCCTCGGTTGCGGCTCTCTCCGCTCGCGGTTGGGGCCTGCGTCTCCCCCGCCTACACGGTCTCCTACGGCGTCCGAAAAGAGCGTCCTCCATTTCTATCTCCCACTCTTAATTCCGGGTCCGAACGCCAATGGCATAATCTTGCCGGACGTTCCCCGTGTCTCGCGGGACCAATCATACACGTGACCTCGCTCGTAATCCTCCTCATCTCGGGCAAACTTCTTTCTCTTGAAGTCCTCCCCTTTCCTCCTATAGGTCAGCTCCGTTTTTCGAGATCCCACCCCCAGCTTGGCAAACTCCTCACTCGGCAGGTTTGTATTTAATTCCAATTCCAATGTCCCTCTTGGCTTTAAGAGTATTTAAACTCCTCACTAATGAATTCCAAATTTAGCATCATAATATCGAGTGAGCATTTATTTAGAATCCGGGTGAACTGTGTTTAAATGGAGCTACATGCACTCACGCTGTCTGAATATTGTAACAAAATCGTATTCCACGTGGGCTACGGGTCAATTTACATCCCACTTTGTTTATGGAGATGATACATTTAAAACACAAGTTCACCCGGTTCTAAATAATGCTCACTCGATATTATGATGCTAATTTGGAATTCATTAGTGAGGAGTTTAATACTCTTAAAGCCAAGATCGGGACATTGGAATTGGAATTAAATACAAACCTGCCGAGTTAGGAGTTTGCCAAGCTGGGGGTGGATCTCGAACAACGGATGCTGACCTATAGGAGAAAGGGGAGGACTTCAAGATAACGAAGTTTGCCCGAATGAGGAGGATATACGAGCGAGGTCACGTGTATGATTGGTCCCCGAGACACGGGAACGTCCGCAAGATTACGCCATTGGCGTTCGGACCCGGAATTAAGAGTGGGAGATAGAAATGGAGGACGCTCTTTGTCCGGACGCCGTAGGAGACCGTGTAGGCGGGGAGACGCAGGCCCCACCGCGAGCGAGAGAGCCGCAACCGAGGCAGAACTGCGTCCCAGGAGGAAGTAGCTGTCATAAACTTGTCTAAGTAAGTTTAACTACATCTGAACTTACCGTGTTATCCAAGGGATTGGGTTACTGTCCAGTGACAAACTTGGACCCCTTCAAGTTGGACATTATTATATTCCTTCTTTCGCCGTTTTAAGATTAAAGTTCATTTTCTACATAACCCCCTAAACCGAGTAAGACCGCATGTTGAAGGGTTGGACAAATTAACAACTTTATCAGTTGGATTATCATCAAAAAGCAATTTTGTGCCGCCTACTACCTAATTGGGATCGAAAGTTTTGTCAATAAAGTTAAGCATGATATGAGTCCGTTTTTAGAAAAAATTAATTGTTCATCTAGGATGCAAAATCTGAGTAAATGGAATATCAAGCGTTAGAAACATTGAAATGTAGATCCAATATCACGATCAAACCTCCGATAAAGGAGGTGCGATCGTGATAATGGACACTGAGTATTACCTTCAGGAGATAAGAAGCCAATTGGAGACAGAATGTTATTGTAAAATTGAGAGAGATCCCTGTGGACATTAAAAAAGAAATTGATGTGGTATTTATCCCAGTGCTACTAATATGGCATTATCTCTGAAATTTAAAGGCCACTTTAACTGTCAATCACCCCATTACTCCTTTTTGTATGCCTGCCCAAGGTGCACAAGAATCCCGTCAGCCCCCTGGAAGACCTATTGTTGCTGGCATAGGTTTCTGGTCGCCCTATGGCCATTATGCTGGATGGGATTCTTGCGCCCTTGGTAACAGGGTTCGCAAGCGTACCTTAGAGATACATCTCACTTTCTGAAAGTGGGGGTACCCATTCAAACTCCTTGAGGGAGCTGCATAAAGCGAAAGAATGGAAGGAAACATAACGAAGGAACCATTACCAAACAGGAGAATTCCCTAATTATGGATTATGCGGTGGGTAGTGATCTTGTTATAAGGTTATCAACAGAACTGGCATATGTTAAGTGCATCATACCCGAGATTGAGGAATTTAATGCTCCGCCGCTCATTTCTTCCACGTAAGGGTTTACTATAGGCAATCGTTTGGTGAGAGCCACTTCTGAAAAAATGAGGAGGCGCAAGACAATGAGGTCTAGTAAATGTGGGATGTACCCTTGCCTGCATTGTGTACAGTGCAGATTTGTAGCCAAGGGACCCCTCTTTTTAATCACCACGGACGGGCAGAATATAACACAGAGAATTCTGCACTTGTGATTCTGCTTATTGGTATTATCCTTGTGGTGTCCGTGTGGTCTCATCTACTTGGGAGAAACCACGAAACAGAGGTCAAGTCCTTATATCTCGCATCGCTCAGCTTCGAAAAAGAAAAAAAAAATAATTGGCGGTACCTAAGCATTTGTGGAGTTGGGGCACACGGAAAATGATTTAATAAGTCGAGTATTAGAGGGGGTTCCCCCGGGAACAGGGGAGGTGATCGGGTGCTAAAATAAAAGGGAGAAAAGGCTGGTGGGTGTACCAAGTACAAAGAGCCATACCCATTGGGACTTAATAGAGATTACGATCTGGTATCATCTATACACTAATAGTGAAAAAGAACCATGGATTCTTTCCTCAATAAATAAAATAATAAAAATATAAAAAGAGGGTGGTCTCATAGGGCTCATGTTTAATGGTGTGTGCACGGGGTTAACAGGTGGAATATGAGTCAGATCCTGGGGGGAGGGATAATAGGGTTATGGGTTTGTATCACAGTGAGCCGTGTTTGTACCGAGAAGGGGGTGCCACCCAAACGTACGTTTTACATGGGCTGATTAAATAAAAGACAAATTGAAGATAAACAAACCTGGGCGGTGTGAACTGTGTTCTATATATATAAATATATACATATATACCACACATACATATATATATATATATAAATAATAATAGATCTAAGAATACACAACACACACATATATATTATATATATACACACCACACACACAATATATATATATATACACATACATACATACACACACAGTGTTATATATAATATAATTAATTTCTATATTTTTCTATATCCCTCTTTAGTTTTTTTTCCCCACACGTAGTGTTTCTTTTTTCTATCTTCACTTCAAGGTTTTCTGCTGAATTAAGTACAGGTGGCCTAAAAAAACAATACAAGTAATATGAAAAGTAAGGAGGTATGATGTGAATATAATTTAGGTAGATATAGGAAAAGGATCCAGTATGATATAGCTCATTTTTAATAATGGGATTGTGACAAACTCAAAAACTAGGAAGTGTTAAGTAAATGAAGAATCCAGTTGCAATTGATGATCTTGTATTTTCAAGCGTGATGGAGAATCATTCTTGAATAGTGAATATTGAAGTGAATATTGATGAAGTGGCTAGCGATGAACTATGAATTTTGGACCTGTTACCCAGGAAGCACTCAGGTCTTATCCCATTCACAAAAATCAAGTGGACAGGTAGAAAACTAAATTGTGATTCATCCTTGCATTCTTAGGGCTTGAAGTGTATCCCCATCAATCTGGAGATGACCAGAAATGGATAATCCAGTCATGCCAAAGCAAACTTAGAATTAGGGTTCAACAAAATTTGATGTCTATGTATGTAAAACCCTAAAAACATTAAATGTTGATATTTCATATCATGTAGTGAGGAATCTATTAGAGTCATGCATCGCTATAGCAATTATGGGTCCGGGATAAAAGAGGAACCCAGATAGTCTACGGGGGGCATATGCCATCTCCCCAAAATGTGCTGTCTGTCAGAGACTTACTTCTCCTGGGTGCCCACAGAGCTTAGGATAACTCCAACTGTAACTATACAATAATGAATAATTAGCGTAGTTGAATCTTCCACCTGCCTACAATCAAGGCTTAGTAACAATATAGCAAAAGGAATAGTGCGCTCATAAAGTCTGCATACATCTAATTTAGTTTGATAGTCAGCTTTTCAGCCTATTAGATGTGGTCTTCTTCCTGCTCCTGCCAATTTTCCAACCCACCATTCATTCTTTAAAAACCATAAGCCAGTTCACAGCCAGCTTAACAGTCAGCCTGCATGCTCCAACTGACAAAAATGCAACCCAACCTCTGAAACACCGCTTCAAAAACACTCTTCATGCATCCGAGGCCCTTCTACATAGGGAGAGGGATTTTTTTTAATAGGAGGTGGATGGCGATACAGGGTAATTGTGGGGGATTTTTCTTGGTTGGGGTTAAGATCACACTTGGAAAAAAAGGACAGTGATTTCAACTACAACCCCTGGTGGGTAATAGGGCTCTATAAGGCTGAGGCCATACTATAACGCACCAAGCGCGCACGCTGCAAACAGTCTGCAATCGCATGTGCAGCAGAAATCGCAGGAACGTTCACATTTCACGATTTCCATGTTTGCTAAAAAGCGCTAGTGTGGCCTAGCCCTAGTGTGTTTTATATGACAAATTATTATAGGGATTGGGAATGTTGATATAAATCCTCCTCCATCCCTCTCTCTCCTCCTTGTCTTCTCTAACATGCAGGCCTATTTAGGATAGTATAAGTGAGAAGAGCTAAGAGGAGCTGTCTGCTCCAAATTCCACCTTCCTTAGCTGATCTTAGACTACAAGTAGAAACAGGAGGTAGAAGTACTTCAACTAACTGATTATACTATCTATATACTAAAAAAAAATGGTAAAAAGAGAAAAAGAAAAAACAACAGGGAGAGCTCCTTTACCTCCCATTCTTAATTAAACTGAAAGCACCAGTGGAGATCCCTTTAATGTCCCTTAAAAGTAGGATGGTATTAATGGAAAAGGGGTGTGTGTAGCACATTCCAAGTTCTCTCGGGCGATGCACCAGAAAGCGCACGCTCCTGCTCAGTAGTAAGTCAGGCTACTGGATGTACACTATCTGTTAGCGCAGCTTAAAAGTCTGTATTGGCGGGCAGCTGCATTTAGCCACACAGCTGCAGCATCGATATCATATGCCGAATTCACCCCCGGCCGCAGCCGGGCAAAGTGAGGTTAAATCTTTCACACACACTTTGCCCAGCTATTGGCTCTGGTTGAATTCCCCCATAAGTGTTTATATTTAATGCTCTGTACAACAATTAGTTATTCCATTTACCATGAAGAATCACTTTCTATTCATGCCATGTGCATAGACAGGTAATACAATGTGACACAAAGACCCATACTAGCAGACGATGTAGAAAAGTAAAGATCTGAGCTTGCACTTTCTATAAATTAGATATTACCTACAGCAACCTGTTAAACAATGGAGAGGTTAAACTGAAAGTTCTGCACAGCAGATTCCTTGGCTGAATTTTGTTGGCATTGGGTAAGATTCATTTCAAGACACTAATACAGGTGCTGCCTCTATCTCTCACCTTATAAAGAAGCATCACTCGCAGAAGTGACAATGATCCTTCAGAGTATAAAACTGATCTACAAATTACTCTCAAAGGCTTAGACTGTTCTCATTTTGGCACTGACTCCGACTGATCCTAAATGAATTATTCATATTTCACCTTAGTAGAAAAATGCATTAAATCTCCACGTCTTGTTCCAGAAAAGATATTCCCTGATTGTGACTGACCTCTCTCCCTTCATCAGGCGATTCAACTCTTTTAATGGCATTTTTAGTAGCTTTCAGCACATGCAGGGGGGGAGAGTAGTGTTGGCAATTATATGTTTAGGCATTAATTCAGGTAGAGATACGACACAGAGAAAACAGTAATGTTTGGGATACATTATGATACAGGGAAGCAACGCTCCCCCCCATCACCACCACCACCACCACACAACCTTGTAAACATGGCCTTAAAGGGTAAGACATATAAAAGAGCAAGAAGTATTGAGTGAAGGAAAAATCCAAGGTTAAAAGAGTCAAACTGTCACATTGACATTAAATATATTACCACAATAATCTAGAGCAGCAGCCTCCAGATGTTCCAAAACTGCAATTTCCAACCTTCCCCACAACTACAAAGCGAAGAAGGAATGCTGGGAGTTGTAGTTTTCGAACATCTGTCAGGGCCACAGGCTGGGCATTCCTAATTTTGAGACTTAAATAATAGATAACATTTACTTCCCTGGCAACAATATAATAAAATATATTGGCTGTCATTTTACCCAAATCAGACAAAAGGATGATGGGACAGGTCTGTAAATCGTGGCAGATCAGGCTGGATCGGGACGCCTCCTATTGTAGGGTTCTCAAAGGGGTGTTCGGGGCACATTGGTGTGACTTCAAAAAGCCAGAGGGTGCCTTAGAATTCGTGTATGGATGGAAATATTTTTACCAATATAACTTACATTTTTTATAAAAATATGTATTGTGATAAAATACAACACAGTCATGTAGTGCAACTTTACACTACATCGTTTTGAATACATTTACACTGTGAAGTGCATAAAATATGGGTAATAATAAGTTTAGGTCCAACATAAGAGCACAGGTGTCCCTAAAGAAATTTTCAAATACAAAGTGTGCCACAGTTCTGAAAAGTTTGATAACCATAGTCCTTACAGGAACCACGTTAGTCCCTGAGAAATGTCAGCCGCAATGGATTTAGCCCTGACCATAGCCATTAAAGTAATGAGATCTGTAATTTTGGGTGTTCATATGGTCAAGGCCTTGATTAATTAAACCATGGTAATATGAAAATCTTACCTTCCTGTGCAGTGTTTTGTTTTAAACTATCCCCAAGTGGAACACAATTCTTTTCTTATTTGGAATGGTTTTTCCCCTCAGCTTGCACATCCGCAGCTCTGTGAAAACGTCCAGAATGATAAGCTCCTTGAAGTCACTGGTCACACATTCACGCTTCTGTATAGACACCCATTCAAGCCACCATGATTGGACACAGATGCAGGTGTTCTCTCTACATCATGTTTTCTTCAAGTGGATCATTGTTTTTGTTCAAGATACATTTATAGTTGGGGAGCAATTTTCTTATCTAAAATACAGATTTAAAAGTTAGTTCCTGGAAACACAAAAACTTTAAATGCTGTTTGCCATAAGACTTAAATGTACAGTCACACTTCAGGGCAATGATTCCTCTAATTAAATATCTGTTTGCACAGATATGCTTATTATCGCTGCAATTAAAATTACATTTTTGCAGTATACACTATAGTGCTTATATTCCAGCAGATTGGTGTGTGCAAGCCTACTATGTTGTATGCACACTTAGAGGGAACACTGGTGAAAAAACCAATCTAAGTGCTAGGCCCCACTAGCGTGTTTTGAATTGCGTTTTACAATCCAATTGCACCAGTGTGAGAACATGCCTGTGGTATGGAGCAGACCCACTACATGCACTGCACTTCCTTATGCTACCAGAGTGCATGCGATCACCATTTTTGGTCAGTATTGCATGAGCTTCGATAGCGGTACATTACTTCCATGTGCTGCTGTGGGACCGCAGCATAAATGTAAAAAAGCTTTGATATTGAAGATCATCCTGCTAAGTGTCTGCTTGAGGTGCTTGGAGAATGAGGTAAAAAAATCACATTTTACATCCATCAGAAACAAAGATCATTACAGTTCACTTATTAAAAATTGGAAGGTTATGGTATTTCTTATTTGTTTAAATGAAGGAGTCAACTCGCCTTGGAATGTTGGATAATTGGTTCTTGAGCAGTTTGCAAGCTGGTGCTTCTAGGTTGCTAAAACTGCACAGCTAAGCAAAAAAAATCATCCTATTTACTTCAATGAAACAAAGTTGTCGGTTTGTCCACGTGATTTAAATTTAGAGCAGATAAAGGGGTTAATGCAATAAGAGTTTGCCTGTTTGCCTGTGCGACTAATTTGCAGCAACCAACTAGGTGTTGGCTTTTTACTGGGTTAGGGCTAGGCCACACTGCACCATTTTAACGTGCGATCCTCTGCATTGCGCTGCAATCCTGTAATCGTAAGCGCATGCGATCTGCATTTTTGCACATCGCATGCTCCCCATTTTACAACAACATTGCACAATCGCAGCACCCGCACACAGCAAAGTGCACGCAGTCACGCATGTTAACATATTTCCGGTGCACTACGTGATTTGTGGCCTCGCCTACTTGTTAGATTATCGACTGTTAGATCTAATTGGTTGTTGCAGATACATTTTGCACCTTTTATCATCCCCAACTACAAGTTACCACCGTATTCCTTTAAAACAAAACCACACACAATAGTCTACATTTTGTCCATTACAGTTACAGCCTGGCCGCCATGTCAGTAGAAACATACCAGGTGCAGATCCTATAGAATTAAGGTCCGTACACGTGACCCGCGATGCATGATGTGTGTGCGAACAACGTTTCGGACGATAATTGGCCTGTGTGTAGGTGCTTTATCGGCGAACGAGTCGTTCATGTCAGAGATACGTCGCAATGTCGGTAGTCGTTGACAATACCCAAGAATAACAGTTCAGGCGAGAAAACACACGGCCAATTACCGCCATTCATTCGTCACATGTGCGTCGGCGGGATCCGTGTATCGCCGGGTGTACGAACCTTTAGTTAGTTTGCCCACATCATGCACCTAATAGGGCCCTACACCAACAAATCCCGATCGTTCAATCGATTGTCCATTCGTAATATAAAAATTTTCCTATGAGGCCGACACACACACACACACACACACACACACACACACACACACACACACAAACACACACACACACACACACACACACACACACACACACACACACATACACACACACACACACACACATACATACACACACACACACACACACACATATAACACACACACACACACACACACACACACACACACACACACACACACACACACACATATATACACACACACACACATATACACACACACACACACACACACACACACACATATACACACACACATATACACACATATGTGTGTATGGGTGTATTGTGTGATATATATTATATATATCTTATATAGAGATTTCTAATATATAAGTCTCTAGATCTGTCTCTCTCCTTCTCTATGTATCTATCTCTCTGTCATTATGTCTATATCTCTCCTCTCTATGCTCTCCTCTCTTTTCACCCCCTGTTGTGTGTGTGCTTTTCTTACGTGTGGTGTGTGGTGTGTCTCTAGAGCCGCCTGTGATGGTGGGTGTCGCTCTGTGTGACGCGATCTGCTCACCAGGTCGGTTGTAGTGTCGCCCAATTAATCGTTGTTATCAGCCGCCTACAGTCGTGTGGTAATCTTGTGTGTGTGTGTGGTCTGGGTGTGTCCTCTGTGTGTTATGGAGCTTGTGTCTGTGCGATGGGTATGTGTGTGTGTGATCTGTGTGTGTGTGGGCTGTACGTCTGGGGTCGCTGTGTCGTGTGTGTGTCTCTCCTCCAGTGGCTTTCATTGGCGTGTGTGTGTGTGATCAACGAGAGAGTTTAGATTCCCGAGTACCTCCGCCGTGTTTCGATGTTCTAAGAACTAATCCAATCAAATGACTGCCCTGTGTCCTCGACGCCGCCGAACGCAACGCACACCATCCTTCGTCCTGTCTTCTCTGTGTGTGCGACAGCTGTGCTGTCTCTTCGTGTGTGTGTGTGTGGGTGTTGGCTCTATGTGTGTTTGTGATGTGTTGCGGTGTTCACCGTATCTGTGTGGGTGTGGCGTGTGTGTGTGTTGTGTGCTACCCCTATGTGTGTGTGGTGGTATATGTGTGTGTTTGTGTGGGCCTTTTTTCTATGTGTTGTGTGCTCTGTGTGGGTGTGGGTTTCTCTGGGTGTTGTGTGTGTGTGTTAGTGGGTGTGTGGCTTATGGGTGTCCTCCGTGTGTGGGGGTGGGGGTTCTGGCTTCTGGTGGGTGTTGTATAGAGCGTGTGGTGTGTGTGTGTGTGTCTGTCTATCTATATGTGTGGTTGTGTGTCTTCTAGGGTGTGTGGAGCTCTGTGTGGTCTATGTGTGGGTGGTGGGTGGTGTGTGGTCTCTATATGTGGTGGGTGGTCTCTGTGTTGTGTCCTCTGTGGTGTGGGTCTGTGTGTGTGTGTCTTCTCTCTGTGTGTGGTCTCTCTTATGTGTGTGTGTGTTTCTCTCTGTGTGTGTGTGTCTCTCTGTGGTGTCTCTCTCTGTGTGGTCCTCTCTGTGGTGTATCTCTCTGTGTGGGTCTCCTCTGTGTGTGCTCTCTTTCCCACAATCTCCGGTGTCGTGTGTATACTTTTTGTGTCTCCCTTTTTTTTCTCTTCGATTTTTTAAAACACCCCTTGTGGGTGCAACATATGTTGTGGTAAAACAACAGCGAAAAGACGTGTGGAGGGGTGGGGGTTTGTGGTAGTCTTGGGTGGGGGTGTTCGGTGGGTTGCGGTGTTTGGTGAGTGTGGTGTGTTGGTTGGATGATGTGGGTTTGTTATTCCTGGTATCCCCATGACACATCTATGGGTTGATCATTATTACCCAACCAAATCGACAGATGGTTAACGCATAGAGAGAGTCAGTTTGGTTTTTTCTCTCCCTGTGTGTCGGTGTGTGTTGTATTCTTTTGTCATTGGAGCTCTGTGTGGGCGTCTATGCCACTGTCTTCAAGTTGCGCAACCCGACTTTCGTCTACTGTCGCATTCCTGATGATTGTGCCATGCTATTATTAAGCAACATGGTTTCCTCTAAATCCCGGCCAGATACTTGCTTATTGTGTGTTCTCTATGGTGTTGGGGCAGCCGTCGCGCACCTAGTCACCTCTCTAGTGCCCTGTGCAAGCTTCAAGCCCATCCTAACGACCACCACCCTCCAGCGCTGTGTCCGACATCTCGTTTTTCCTTAGTGTTCTCTCGAGAGTAGAAGGTGGTGAGTGTTTGGTTGTTTGTCTTCTGCTGTTGTCGTACGTGTGCGACTCCACTTTGTCTCGTCATGCTGTCATTATCGGTAGGTGTGTTCTCTTGTCTTTCTGTGTTTGCCTTCGGAGAGTTTAGGTAGGGTGGGGGTCGTTGTTGTGGTGGATTTTCGAGTGTGTGTGTGTGGTGTGTAGTATTGTGTTTTTGTTTGAGTGTTGGCGGGTAGACTGTGTCTGGTGGCCCCCTCTGTGTGGTCTGTGTCTTCGTGTCTGTGTGTCACCCCACCCGACCATGTGGTTTGGTTTGATAGTGGGAGTACTTGGTTTGAAGTAAGCGAAGAGTGTTTACAGAAGCCTGTCTGCTGCTATACTATCTGTGCTCGGCAGACAACCGCACCCGACAGAGAATGTCGCATCCGTGTGTTCTCGTGCTAATGGTCGACCTGTGGCGTTCGCGCCACAAACTGTCGATCGTCAGCATCCGATGAAGTGTGTGCTGTGTGGGTCTGCCCCACCGACAGTGTGTCCGTGTCTATGGTGTGTGTTGTGTGGGCCGTGTGCGCTGTTGTTGTCTATTTGTGTTGTGTGTGTGTGTGTGTGTCCTGGGTCGGTGGTATATATGGGTGTCGTGTGCTAAGTGTGTGTGTGTCTTAGTGTGGGTGTGTGGGGTGCGCTATATTAGTGTGTGTATATGTGCTACGGGTGTGTGTATATGGCTGCGAGCCAACTGTGTGCTCATCATATATAGTCGTGTGATGTGTTGCGTCAGGTGTGTCTACGCACAATCTATGTGATCAACCCTGGTGTGTGTGTGTGGTGGGCCGCGCGTGCTGGTGGTGTCTTGTGGTGTGTAATCTGGTGTGTGTGGGCCGCTAGTCACACCCTTGTGTGTCGTAATGGTGCTGTCTGTATATGGTGTTGTTGTGTGGTGCTGTGTGTCTCTGTGTGTTTGTGTGATATGTCGTTTGTTTGTGTGTGTGTGTGTGTGTGGTTCCTGTTTATGAGTCAGTGTTGTGGTATGATGGGTGTGTAATGTGGGTGTGTGTGACTATATATGTGTGGTGTGTGTGTGTATATGTGTGGTATGTGTGTGTGTGTGTAGGTGTGTATTGTGTGGTGTGTTTGTGTGTTAGTTTTGGGTATATGTGTGTGATAGTGTGGGTGGTGTTGTGCTGGTAATGTGTGTGTGTTGTGTGTGTGTAATGGTGTCGGTGTGTGTGTGAATGTGTGTGTGTGTGTGTGTAATGTTGTGTGTGTGGTATGTGGTGTGTGTGTGTTGGATATTGTGTGTGTGGTGTCTTCATATGTTGTGTGTGTGTGTGTGGGTATATATGTGTGTCGGTGGTGAGTGATATGTGTTGTGTGTGTATATGGTGTGGTGTGTATATGTGTGTGTGTGTGGGGGGGGTGATATAGGTGTGGTGGGGTGTGTGTGTTATACTGTGTGTGTTGTGTGATATGTGTGGGTATATGGTGTGGTGTGTGTATCATATGGGGGTGGTCGTATATGGGTGTGTGTTGTGTTGTATGTGTGCTAGGTGTGTGGTGGTTTTGTATAGTGTGTGTGTGGTGTGTATATGGTGTTGTGTGTGGTGATATATTGTGTGTGTGGTTTGATATGTGGTGTGGTGTGGTTATATGTGTGTGTGTGTGTTGTTATGTGTGTGTGGGTGGTATGTGGTTGGTGTTGGTGTGTTTAGTGTGTGTGTGTCTTAGGTGTGTTTTAATGTGTGTCGTCGTGTGTAAGTGGTGTGGTTGTGTGTATAATAGTGTTGGTGTGTATATTGTGGTGTGGTGGTGTGTGGTGTGTGAATGGTGTTGTGTGTGATATTGTGTGTGTGTGGGTATATGTGTGTGTGAATATGTTGTGTATGTATATTTTGTGGGGTGTGTGGGTGGTATTATGTGGGTGTGTGTATATGTGTGTGTTGTGTAATATGTGTGCTGTGTGTATTATATGTGGTGTGTGTTATTATGGGTGTGTGTGAAATGTGTGTGGTGTGTGTTATATGTGTGTGTGTGGTATATATGTGTGGTGTATGTGTGTGTTGTGTGTGTGTTAATTATGTGTGTGTCCGTTGGTGTTGTGAATTGTAGTGTGTGTGTGTGTAGTATATGTCGTGTGTGTGTGTGTTGTATAATGTGGGGTGTGTGTGTGTGTGTATTAAATTTTGTTTTTTTAATTGGTGTTTTGGGTGTTTTTTTTTGTTATGGTTTATGGGTTGTGTTGTGTGTGTTGTGTGTGTATATGTTGTGTGTGGTGATTGGTTGTGTGTGTGTAATATGTGTGTGTGTGTATAATGTGTGTGGTGTGTATATATGTGGGTGTGTGTATTATCTGTGTGTGTTGTGTAGAGGAAGTCCCCCCTCCCTTCTGCGCCGTTCACTTTTTGTGGCGCACGCTCCGTACCTAGGGTCCCGTGCGCGTGCTGATCGAGCTTCTCATCTTCATCCAACACACACAAGAGAGGCCACACACACACAACAGAGAGACACCACACACCACACACGAGGGTATTTTCCACCACACACCCACCACACCGCGACACACACACAAGACCATACTACAGCAGTCTCGCTAATCGAGTCCAAACCCCCTAGAGAGACTCCTTACACACCCATTCATACATCGCCTCCCGCACGACAATTCAGGCAGTCCTCTGTAGAGGAACCACCACAAAAACACACTAGAGACACACACACCACACAGAGAGAGACACATCACTTTTTCATCATGACCACACACACACAGAGAGACACACACAACACACACAAACACAGAGAGAAAACACACACTAGAGAGACACACACACACACAGAGAGGAGCACACTACATACACACACAGAAGAGTTACACACACACACAGAGAGACACACACACACCACAGAGAGGGACAATAAACACACACAGAGCGACACACACACACCACAGAGAGAACACACAAAAACACACAGAGAGACAACACACACACACAAACACACACACAGAGCGACACCACAACACACAGAGAGGACACACCACAAATTTTCATGGGTCGAGACACACACACACACAGAGAGACACACCACACACACACACACAAAACACTAAAACACGAGAACACAACAAACAGAAGGACACACACACACACACAGAGAGACAGCACACACACACACACCGAGATGACACACACAACACGACACAGAGACAGACCACACACACACACACACACAGAGAGACACACAACAGCCACACATACAGAGATGGACACAGCACACACCACACGGAGACACGACACACACACACACAAGATAGACACACCGACCACACACACACACAGAGAGATCAACACACACACGACACAGACACACAGAGAAACACACACACAAAGAGACACACACACACACCACACGTAGCCACACACACACGACACACCAGATGATGACAGACACACACAGACGGAGAGACACCACACCACACAAGAGAGACACCACACACACAGTAGGGACACACAACAAAGAGGAACACACACAACACACACAGATGAGACACACACACACCACCACACACACACAGAGAGACACAAACACACAGAGAGACACCCACCACACGAGAAAAACAAGAGAGACACACACACACCACCACATGAGAGACAGCACAGCCACAAATCGACCCACCAACACACACACACACACGCAACAGAGAGACACACATCACACAGCACAGAGAGACACACACACACACACACAGAGAGACCAACCACACACACCAAGACACACAACACACCACACGAGAAGCACCCACACACACACACACAGGAGACACACACACACACACAGCAAGACACACACACACACAGAGACAGAGACACAACCAAACACACAGAGACACAGCACACACACACACCGAGAGCACACACACACCACACACAAGTACAAACACACAGCAATAGAGACACACCCACACACACACACGAGAGACAACACACCCACACAGAGGAGGACAGCAACACACGAACACATCACACACAGAGACACACGACAAACGAGACACACAAACACACACACATCACCAGAGAGAACACACCACCAAAAGCCACACACAAAAACACACACGAACACACACACACACACAGCACACACACCAGGAGACACAACACACACAGAGAGAAACACGACACATTTACACGAGAGAGACACACACACACGAGAAACACACAAGACAGCACCAACCAACACAAGAAACCAACACACAGAGAGAGACACACCACACCACACACACATCACAGAGAGAACACACCAAAACACACAAGAGAGCACACACACACACACACACAGAGAGAGACAAACCACACACACACACAGGACACACACACAACAGCACAGAGTAGGACACAACCACACACACACCACAGAGAGACACACACACCAACACCAACAAACCCACGGAACACCCACATAACAGAGAGACACACACACACACCCACGCACAGAGACACACACACACCACACGACACACCAAGAGACGACACACACCACACAACAGAGAGACACACACACACAAGGACACACCACACGAGACACAACACCACACACACACAGAAGAGAGACACACACACACACCACACCACACGACAAACAGAGAGGACACACACACACACCAGAGGAGAGACCACAACACACGACGGACACACACACCATCAAGACACGAGATGAGCACCGCCACACACATCACAAGAACACACACACACACAAAACCCGAGAGACACAACACACACACAGAGAGAGAATCACCACACACACCACACACCAGGAGAGACACACACCCAGCCAAGCAGAGAGAGAAACACAACACACACAGAGGAGACACACCACACACACACCGAGAGGAACACACACACACAACAACACAACAGAGGAGACCACGACACATCACACCACACACAGAGCGCAACACACCACACACACCTAAGAGAGAACCACACACACACAAACCAGAGAGAGACAACACTACACACAGAGACCTACAAACACACACACACCAAGCACACCGAGAGACACACACACATCAGACACACACACAGCACACAGGAGATGCAAAATAACACACACACACGAACACACGGAACACACACAAGACACCAGGAGCGAAACCACACAACACTACAGCGCACACACCACCACACCAGAGACACTACACACACACAAGAGGACAACCACACCCGAGGCACACTCACCCACAGAGCAGAGAGACCATAACACTACACCACACACACAAGCGGCGAGCAGAGGACACCGAACACACACACCACAACAGAGGCGACACACAGCACCACACGACACAGAGAGACACACACCACAACACACCACAGAGAGACAGCCGCAAAACACAACACCCACACAACAGGAGAGACATCAACACACCATCACAGAGAGAGACACACAACACACAACAGTAGCAACACACAAAGAGAGACAGCCAACACACGAAGACAAACACAAAACACACACAGAGCAACCACCAGAGAAACACACACACCACCCACAACAACTAGAGAGGACACACAAACACACAAACAAAACACACAAGAGCACACACACACACACACACAACGAGGAGTACACACACACGACGGGGGACACAACAGCAGAGACACACAAACACAAGAGAGACACAAAACACACAACACACAAGATGCAGAAACACACACACACAACACAGGAAGACACGCAACACGAAGACACACACACACACACAGATGAGACACCCAACACACACACCAGAGAGAGACACACACACACACAGAGAGAGGGCACCAGCACACACGAAACTACACACATCACACACCACACACAGAGTTGAGACAGACACAAACACAGAGAGCACACACACTCACACACACCAGATAGGACACCACACACACACAACATCCACCACACCACACAGGAGCAACAAAAACAAGAGTAGACACACACACACACACACACAGAGTGAACACTACACGACAGGACACACACAACACAGCACAGAGAGAATCCCCACACACACAGAGAGGACACACACACACAGAGAGACACACACACACACACAGAGAGAGCACACACACAGAACAGAGACGAGCACACACAAAGCACACATCACACACAAAGAGAGAGACATCACACACACAAGAGAGAGACACACCAACCCAAGAGAGAGACCCACACACACACACACACAGAGAGGCCCACAAACACACACACAGCACACACACACAGAGAGACACACCCACACACCCCACCAAAGACACAACCCACACACACACAGACACACACACACACACACACACACACAGAGAGGACACACACACACAGAGACACACACACACACACACACAGAGACACACACACACACAGAACACACAACACACAACACCACACACACAGAGAGACACACACCACACACAAACGCAGAGACACACACATCACACCACACACACACAGAGAACACACACACACAGAGAGACACAACATCACAAACACAGAGATCCACACACACAACACACAGACACACACACACACATGAGAGACACACACACACGAACACATCAGAGAGACACACACACAGAGAGACACACACACACACCAACACACAGAGAGCACAGCACACACACACAGAGAGACACACGACACACACAGCACACACAGACACACACACACACACAACAGAGAGAGACACACACACACACACACACCACAGAGAGACACACACACACACACACACCACCACACACACACAGAGGGAACACACCACAGAGAACACAACACACAAGAGAGGACACCCACACCACACACAGAGAGACACACACACACACCACAGAGAGACACACACACACAGAGAGACACACACACACACAGGAAGACACACACCACACCACAAAGACACACACAGCACATCACACACCCAAGACCACCACCCCACACACACACACAAACAGGACCACACACCACACCAGCGAGACCCATCACACCCACAGCCACCACCCCACACAGAGAGACACCACAACACAGAGACCACACACAACACACACACACA
The DNA here is from genome assembly GCA_019447015.1 of Hymenochirus boettgeri. Lineage (NCBI taxonomy): Eukaryota > Metazoa > Chordata > Amphibia > Anura > Pipidae > Hymenochirus > Hymenochirus boettgeri. Next base: position 228,334,431 of record CM033470.1, on the reverse strand, counting down.
GAGAGACACACACACACAGCAGACCACACACACACACACACACACAGAGAGAGCCACACACAGAGCACACAACACAGACACACACACACACACAGAGACACCACACACCACCACACACACACAGGGGGGGGGGAAAAGAGAGAGAGAGACACAGGAGAGAGGACAGGACACAGGACGAGAGAGGGAGAGAGATGAGGTAGAGGAGAGGACAACACAGACAGGGGACGAGAGAGGAGACAGAGAGAGAGAGAAGAGAGAGAGAGGAGAGAGAGAGAGAGCGAGCGAGAGAGACCACACACGACAGACAGAGAGAGAGAGGAGAGAGAGAGAGTACGACACTACACAGTGACAGCACACACACAGAGAGAGAGAGAGACACACACACACACACAGAGAGAGAGAGAGAGAGAGAGAGAGAGAGATAAGAACACACACAAGGAGAGAGAGAGAGAGAGAGAGAGAGAGAGGAGAGAGGGGAGGGGGGGGGGGGGGAGAGAGAAGGAGAGAGAGAGAGACAATGAGACGATGAGAGAGAGAGGAGAGAGGATGAGGGAGAGAGAGAGAGAGAGAGAGAGGAGAGAGAGGAGAGAGAGATAAATGGGGGAGAGATAGAGAGAGATAGAGAGAGAGAGAGACGAGGAGAAACACACAGGACACTATAAAGAGGAGAGAGAGAAGATGAGAGAAGATAAGAGATATGACAATCTAAGTGGGGGGGGAGGGATATAAATGATGATGAGAGATATATGAGATAGAATGTAGATAGGATAGGTATGGAGGGAGGGGGGGGAGGAGAGAGAGATGAGATGAGAGAAGTAGGATGTAGAAGAAGATAGGAGAGATGATAGAGCAAGACAACGAAGACAGAGAGAGTAAGACTGAGAAGCGAGAGACGAGCACTAGAGAGAGAGAGAAGACTAGAGAGAGGAGAGATGGAGAGAGAGAGAGAGACCACTAGAGAGAGAGACGAGGAAGACAGAGACAAAATACATACATATGTTATATATATATATATATTATATATATTACACACACACATACATACATATGTATATATATATATATATATATAACACAACATACATATGTATATATGTTATATATATATATATATATAGTATATATATATATTATATGTATAGATATATATTTATAGATACATATACAACACTACATAATTATATACAAATATACACATATATATATGATAAAACATTATATATATATATATATTACCATCAGAAAACAGGTACGGCACACCTTATATTTAATTCTACTGGTGCTTGTGTGGAGGAGATCGGCTGTATTGCTCCCAAAATATCCAGAAACCAGTTTCACACCGCACACAGGTTTTAATTTCATTTTCTTTATTTCACATTAGCCCATGAAAACGTACAACGTTTCGGGGTTGGCACACCCCTCCTCAGGTACAACAACGGCTATCACATGTGATACAAACCCATAACCTAATATACCCACCCCCACAGGATCTGAAATCAATAATACAACTGTTAACCCCGTGCAACATCACCATAAACCCTGAAGCACCTATGAGACCACCCTCTTTTTATATTTTATTATTATTATTTATTGAGAAGATATCCATGGTTCCTTTTTCAACTATGTGTTTATAGATATGATACAGATCGTAATCTCTATTAAGTCCCAATGGGTATAGGCTTTGTAATTGGTACACCCAACGAGACTTCTCTCCTTTTTAATTTTAGCACCCGATCACCCCCCTGTTCCCCGGGGGAACCACCTATATACTCTATATTTTAATCATTTTCCGTGTGCCCCAACTCTCCAAAATGCTTAGGTACCGGCAATTTAATTTCTTTTTCCGAATGCTAGAGCGATGCTGAGATTACGGACTTGACCATCTGCGTGGTTTCTCCCACGTAGATGAGACCACACGGACACCACAAGGCATATACCACATAAGCAGAATCACAAGTGCAGAATTCTCTGTTTTTATATTCCTTGCCCGTCCGTGGGTGCTTAAAGAGGGTCCCTTGGCTACAAATCTGCACTGTACACAATGCAGGCAAGGGGTACATCCCACATTTACTAGACCTCATTGCTTGCCCTCCTCATTTTTTTCTGAAAGTGGCTCTCACCAAACGATTGCCTAGTAAACCCTTACGGTAAGAAATGAGCGGCGGAGAATTAAATTCCTCAATCTCCGGGTATGATGCACTTAACATATGCCAGTTCTGTCTGATAACCTTATTAACAAGATCACTACCCACCGCATAATCCATAATTAAGGGAATTCTCCTGTTCTTGGTAATGGTTCCTTTCGTTATGTTTCCTTCCATTCTTTCTGCTTTTATGCAGCTCCTCAAGGAGTTTGAATGGGTACCCCCTTTCAGCCAATTTCAGGTGCATCTGTTCCTGATGTATTCTCCTAGTTTTCCTTCCTGCTTACAATCCGATTAACCTCTTTGAATTGACTGATTGGAATCGATCTCTTGAATGGGGCGGATGAAAGCTCCCATAGCAAGAATCTGATTCCGATCAGTGGGCTTTGTATATAATTCAGTGCTGAAGCCTCCATTATTTTTATTTTCACATCCAAAAAGTTGATCTCGATATCACTAAACTCTAAAGAGAACTTGATCTCAGAATGAACCTTATCACTTGCTCATGAATTGGCGTAAAGAACCAACGTCGCCCCGCCACAGAAGGAAGACATCATCTATATATCTCCACCAGGCAAGACAATGTCTGGTGAAGGATGTTAAACTATAGATGAAGTCCTCCTCCAGCCAAGCCATAAGGCATTGGCATACGACGGAGCGACGTTGGATCCCATCGCCGTCCCCTCATTTGCATGTAGTACAACTGATCGAACCTGAAATATGATTTATGTAATATCAAACTCAAACATCCATGAAAAAATCAACTTGTGTCCCAGTGTAACCTCCACACCTCTCCAACAGCCGGTGGCAAGAAGCCAACCCGTCCCTGTGAGGTATGGACGTATACAGAGAAGACCATCCATAGTAGCCATAATAATACTCCCCCAATCATCACATTTGATATTTTTTAATCTTTCCAGAAAGTTAGATATATCTCTAAGGTACGCTTGCGAACCCTGTACAAGGCGCAAGAATCCCATCCAGCATAATGGCCATAGGGCTGAACACAGAACCTATGCAGCAACAATAGGTCTTCCAGGCGGCTGGACGGGATTCTTGTGCACCTTGGGCAGGGCATACAAAACAGGAGTAATGGGGTGATTGACAGTTAAAGTGGCCTTTAAATCTTCAGAGATATGCCATATTTAGTAGCACTGGATAAATACACATCAATTTCTTTTTTTATGTCCCCTAAGGGATCTCTCTCATTTTACAATATACATTCGTGTCTTCCAAGGCTTCTTATCTCCTGAAGGTAATACTCAGTGTCCATTATCACGATCGCACCTCCTTTATCGGAGGGTTTGATCGTGATATTGGATCTACATTTCAATGTTTCTAACGCTTGATATTCCATTTTACTCAGATTTTGCATCCTAGATGAACAATTAATTTTTTCAAAACTGGACTATTCATGCTTAACTTTATTCACAAAACTTTCGATCCCAATATAGGTAGTAGGCGGCACAAAATTGCTTTTTGATGATAATCCAACTGATAAAGTTGTTAATTTGTCCAACACTTCAACATGGTCACTCCAGGTTTAGGGGGTTATATAGAAAATGAACTTTTAATCTTAAACGGCGAAAGAAGGAATATAAATCAATGTCCAACTTGAAGGGGTCCAATTTTGTCACTGGACAGTAACCCAATCCCTTGGTAACACGGTAAGTTCAGATGTAGTTAAACTTAACTTAGACAAGTTTTATGACAGCTACTTCCTCCTGGGACGCAGTTCTCGCCTCGGTTGCGGCTCTCTCCGCTCGCGGTTGGGGCCTGCGTCTCCCCCGCCTACACGGTCTCCTACGGCGTCCGGAAAAGAGCGTCCTCCATTTCTATCTCCCACTCTTAATTCCGGGTCCGAACGCCAATGGCATAATCTTGCCGGACGTTCCCGTGTCTCGCGGGACCAATATACACGTGACCTCGCTCGTAATCCTCCTCATCTCGGGCAAACTTCGTTCTCTTGAAGTCCTCCCCTTTCCTCCTATAGGTCAGCATCCGTTGTTCGAGATCCACCCCCAGCTTGGCAAACTCCTCACTCGGCAGGTTTGTATTTAATTCCAATTCCAATGTCCCGATCTTGGCTTTAAGAGTATTTAACTCCTCACTAATGAATTCCAAATTTAGCATCATAATATCGAGTGAGCATTTATTTAGAATCCGGGTGAACTTGTGTTTAAATGGAGCTACATGCACTCACGCTGTCTGAATATTGTAACAAAATCGTATTCCACGTGGGCTACGGGTCAATTTACATCCCACTTTGTTTATGGAGAATGATACATTTAAACACAAGTTCACCCGGATTCTAATAAATGCTCACTCGATATTATGATGCTAATTTGGAATTCATTAGTGAGGAGTTAAATACTCTTAAAGCCAAGATCGGGACATTGGAATTGGAATTAAATACAAACTGCCGAGTGAGGAGTTTGCCAGCTGGGGGTGGATCTCGAACAACGGATGCTGACCTATAGGAGGAAAGGGGAGGACTTCAAGATAACGAAGTTTGCCCGAGATGAGGAGGATTACGAGCGAGGTCACGTGTATGATTGGTCCGCGAGACACCGGGAACGTCGGCAAGATTACACCATTGGCGTTCGGACCCGGAATAAGAGTGGGAGATAGAAATGGAGGAGCTCTTTTCCGGACGCCGTAGGAGACCGTGTAGGCGGGGAGACGCAGGCCCCAACCGCGAGCGGAGAGAGCCGCAACCGAGGCGAGAACTGCGTCCCAGAGAGAGAGAGTAGCTGTCATAAACTTGTCTAAGTAAGTTTAACTACATCTGAACTTACCGTGTTATCCAAGGATTGGGTTACTGTCCAGTGACAAATTGGACCCCTTCAAGTTGGACATTGATTTATATTCCTTCTTTCGCCGTTTAAGATTAAAAGTTCATTTTCTACTAAACCCCTAAACCTGGAGTGACCCATGTGAAGGGTTGGACAATAACAACTTTATCAGTTGGATTATCATCAAAAGCAATTTTGTGCCGCCTACTACCTATATTGGGATCGAAAGTTTGTCAATAAAGTTAAGCAGATATGAGTCCAGTTTTAGAAAAAATTAATTGTTCATCTAGGATGCAAAATCTGAGTAAAATGGAATCAAGCGTAGAAAACATTGAAATGTAGATCCAATATCACGATCAAACCCTCCGATAAAGGAGGTGCGATCGTGATAATGGACACTGAGTATTACCTTCAGGAGATAAGAAGCCAATTGGAAGACACGAATGTATATTGTAAAATTGAGAGAGATCCCTTAGGGGACATTAAAAAAGAAATTGATGTGTATTTATCCAGTGCTACTAATATGGCATTATCTCTGAAGATTTAAAGGCCACTTTAACTGTCAATCACCCCATTACTCCTGTTTGTATGCCCTGCCCAAGGTGCACAAGAATCCCGTCCAGCCGCCTGGAAGACCTATTGTTGCTGGCATGGTTCTGTGTTCAGCCCTATGGCCATTATGCTGGATGGGATTCTTGCGCCCTTGGTACAGGGTTCGCAA
>CM033470.1:228313771-228323771 GCA_019447015.1 Hymenochirus boettgeri | reverse complement strand
CGATTCAACCTCTTTTAATGGCATTTTTAGTAGCTTTCAGCACACAGGGGGGAGAGTAGTGTTGGCAATTAATGTTTAGGCATTGAATTCAGGTAGAGATACGCCACAGAGAACACAGTATTGTTTGGGATACATTATGATACAGGAATAGCAACGCTCCCCCCATCACCACCACCACCAACCCACACCTTGTAACAATGGCCATTAAAGGAGGTAAGACATATAAAAGAGCAAGAAGTATTGAAGTGAAGGAAAAAATCCAAGGTTAAAAGAGTCAGAACTGTACACATTGACATTGAATATATTACCACAATAATCTAGAGCAGCAGCCCTCCAGATGTTCCAAAAAACTGCCCAATTTCCAACTTCCCCAACTCCAAACAAAGCGAAGGAAGGAATGCTGGGAGTTGTAGTTTTCGAACATCTGTCAGGGCCACAGGCTGGCATTCCTTAATTTTGAGACTTAAATAATAGATAACACTTACTTCCTGGCAACAATATAATAAAATATATTGGCTGTCATTTTACCCAAACAGACAAAAGGATGATGGACAGGTCTGGAAATCGTGGCAGATCAGCTGGATCGGGACGCCTCCTATTGTAGGGTTTCTCAAAGGGTGTTCCGGGGCACATTGGTGTTGACTTCAAAAAGCCAGAGGGTGCCTTAGATTTCGGTATTGGAAATATTTTTACCAATATAACTTACATTTTTTATAAAACTATGTATTGTGATAAAATACAACACAGTCAATGTAGTGCAACTTTACACTACATCGTTTTGAATAAATTTACACTGTGAAGTGCATAAAATATGGGTAATTAATAAGTTTTGAGGTCCAACATTAAGAGCCACAGGTGTCCCTAAAGAAATTTTCAAATACAAAGTGTGCCACAGTCTGAAAAGTTTGATAACCATAGTCCTACAGGAACCACTGTTAGTCCCTGAGAAATGTCAGCCGGCAATGGATTTAGCCCTGACCATCAGCCATTATAAAGTAAGATGATCTGTAATTTTGGGTGTTCATATGGTCAGGCCTTGATTATTAAACCATGGTATATGAAATCTTACCTTCCTGTGCAGTGTTTGTGTTTAACATATCCCCAAGTGAACAAATATTCCTTTTCTATTTTGAATGGTTTTTCCCCCTCAGCTTGCACATCCGCAGCTCTGTGAAAACTGTCAGAATGATAAGCTCCTTGAAGTCACTGGTCACATTCACAGCTTCTGTACTAGACACCCATTCAAGCCACCATGAATTGGGACACAGATGCAGGTGTTTCTCTACATCATGTTTTCTTACAAGTGGATCATGTTGTTTTCAAGATACATTTATATTGGGGAGCAATTTTCTTATCTAAAATACAGATTTAAAAGTTAGTTCCTGGAAACAAAAAACTTTAAATGCTGTTTGCCATAAGACTAAATGTGGACTAATTTCAGGGCAATGATTCCTCTAATTAAATCTAGTTTGCACAGATATGCTTATTAATCGCTGCACATTAAAATTACATTTTATGCAGTATACACTATAGGCTTATATTCCAGCAGATTGTGTGTGTGCAAGCCTAACTATGTTGTATCACAGCTTAGAGGGAACACTGGTGAAAAACCAATCTAAGTGCTAGGCCCCACTAGCGTGTTTTGGAGTGCGTTTTACAATCCAATTGCACCAGTGTGAGAACATGCCTGTGGTATGGAGCAGACCCACTACATGCAGCATTCTCTATGCTACCAGAGTGCATGCGATCACCATTTTTGGTCAGTATTGCATGAGCTTCGATAGCGGTACATTACTTCCATGTGCTGCTTGTGGGACCGCAGATAAATTTAAAAAGCTTTGATATTTGAAGATCATCCTGCTGAAGTTGTCTGCTTGAGGTGCTTGGAGAATGAGGTTACAAAAAATCACATTTTACATCCAATCAGAAACAAGATCATTACAGTTCACTTATAAAAATTGGAAGGTTATGGTATTTCTATTTGTTTAAAATGAAGGAGTCAAACTCGCCCTTGGAATGTTGGAATAATTGGTTCTTGAGCAGTTTGCAAGCTGGTGCTTCTAGTTGCTAAACTGCACAGCTAGCAAAAAAAATCATCCTATTTACTTCAATGAACACAAGTTGTCGGTTTGTCCACGTGATTTAAATTTTTAGAGCAGATAAAGGGGTTAATGCAATAAGAGTTTGCCTGTTTGCCTGTGCGACTAATTTGCAGAGCAACCAACTAGGTGTTGGCTTTTACTGGGTTAGGGCTAGGCCACAATGCACCATTTAACGTGCCGATCCTCTGCATTGCGCTGCAATCCTGTAATCGTAAGCGCATGCGATCTGCATTTTTGCACAATCGCATGCTCCCCATTTTACAACATTGCACAATCGCAGCACCCGCGCACAGCAAAGTGCACGCAGTCAGCATGTTAACATATTTCGTGTGCACTACGTGATTTGTGGCCATCGGCCTTACTGCTGTTAGATTATCGACTGTTAGATCTAATTGGTTGTTGCCAGAAGATACATTTTGACACCTTTTTATCATCCCCAACTACTAAGGTTACCACCGTATTCCTTTAAAACAAAACACACCACAATAGTCTACATTTTGTCCATTACCAGTTACAGCCTGGCGCATGTCAGTAGAAACATACAGGTGCAGATCCTATAGAATAAGGCTCGTACACGTGACCCGCGATGCATGATGTGTTGCGAACAAACGTTTCGGACGATAATTGGCCGTGTGTAGGTGCTTTATCGGCCGAACAGTCGTTCATTCAGAGATACGCCAAGTCAGTCGTTCAACAATACCCAAACGAATAACCGTTTACAGGCGGAGAAAACACAGGCCAATTACCGCCATTCATTCGTACACATGTGCGTCGGGATCCGTAATCGCACGGGTGTACGAACCTTAGTTAGTTGCCCACATCATGCACCTAATGGGGCCCATACACCAACAAATCCCGATCGTTCAATCGATTGATTCATTCGTAGATAAAAATTTTCCTATGAGGCCGGCACTAAAAATGTTGATATGCTGATACGTACGGTCATCCATATACGAACCAACGGCTGTCCGATATTCTACGATGGGGATTGTACTTGTATGGGCCCTATGAGGCTAGTAGTTTTTCCTTATGTACCTGCATCCCTGTTTTATACTGTGCTGGGCAATCTCATGTTTATCAAAATATTTAAATATTTGTAGGTCTATTTCTGGTGCGTTTTTAAAAACAACATTATTAGCATTTAGTCAAAGTATCCCTATACTTTCTATTATGTGAGGAATTCTTAAATAAATCTATTAGGCACCTTTCTAAATATTTCTATTTTCAAAAAGCTTTACCATTTAAAGGGATGTAGACAAAGCAATCTTTTACACATAAATGTAGATTTAAATGTGATACCAATATATGCCACAAATGCTCAATTCCCTAATGTGTAGAAATATCTTTAGGACTGTACACAGTTCTCCCAGTTATATATGCTGTATGTGCACTTCACCCAATTTAAAGGGACATTTCAGGCGGAATGTATTCTGGCAGTCCTTGTTAAAATGTGTTAATCTGCTCATTTCATTTAAAAAGGTGTGTGAATCTAACATTATGCCAAATCAGGTAGGATTTTACATCATCAACTATTGGCGCAACCGACAGTCATTTGTCTCGGCCAAGCTTGTTGCTAGTAGTGAACGGTCAGTCAGGACAAAAGGCCTTTGTGTGTACACTTTTAACACAATAATGTGCATATATTATCAAAGATGGGAACCTGCAGGAGAATGTTAAATAACTGCGGATTTTCAGAGACTTTCTCGGTAAGCACATACAAAATCCATTTTTTAGGGCATAAGATGCTTATATGATACTGGGAATTTATTAAAATCTGTTGGTGCAGATGACACCTGCTGTACATGAAACTTAACGTGCCATACAACTTACCAATGTTGATTGTATGATTTTGGGATTGGTCCGATAAAAATGGCAGAAAATGGCCAATCGCAATACAATCGCATTTTACAATATTGTACTAATTGGGATTGGTATGTCCTAGGCCACTTTACGGGAAGCAAGTTGCCCTCTTGTCGCTCCTTTGCCACTATTTATGAGCCTGCAACAATGACATGCATTGTGGTGGTGTGCTGCCCACAGGACTTTTTAGTACATGGGCAACCATCTAGGGCACAGGGGGGAGGGCACCATAAAAGATTTTTTTCCACACACACAACAAACACAACACAGAGAGAGAGACCACACACACACACAACAGAGAGACCCACACCACAGACAGAGATACACACAAACACACAAGAAAGAGAGACACACACAACACAGGACAGAGAGACACTACCCACAAGCAGAAAACATCAGCGAGCACACACACACACACACACACACACACACACACAAACACACACACACACACACACACACACACACACACACACACATACACACCACCTCTTAATACTCTATATTAGTTAAATGTAATCATTTTCCGGTAGGCCGATGCGACCCCACCATCTCCAAATGCCTAGGTACCGGCAATTAATTTTTTTGCCGAATGCGTAGAGAGTAGAGCGAGGTGCGAGATGAGATAATACGTGACTCTGCTCTGGACATCTGCGTGGTGTCTTCCCAGCGGTAGATGGAGACCCACACGGACACCACCAAGGCTACTCACCACATAAGCAGAATTCACAAGTGCAGAATTCTCTGGTTTTTATCTTCTTGCCCGTCTCCGGGGTTTTGATTAAAAATAAAAGTTAGAGGGCCTTTGGCTTACAAATCTGCACTGTACAAATGTCAGGCTAAAGGGTACACGGACAAGGGCTACATCCACATTTACTAGACTCATGTCTTGCCCTCCTACATTTTTGCAGACAAGGGCTCTCACCAAACGATTGCCTTATAGTAAACCCTTACGTAAGAAATGAGCGGGGAGACATAAATTCCTAATCTCGGGTTGATGCACTTCTAACATATGCCCAGTTCTGTCTGATAACCTTATAACAAGGATAACTATCCCAGCGTCCATAGTCCCAGGAGAATATAATTCAGGGAATTTCTCTGTCTTGGTATGTAAATGGTTCCTTTCGTTTAAATTGTTTCGTCCATCTTGTTTAGACTTTTACAGTGAAGCTCCCTCAAGCGAGTATTGAGAATGGTGTTACTACAGTGTACTTAGGATTTACCCCCATCTATTCCAGAAGTGAGATGTATCTTCTAGAGGTACGCTTGCGAACCCTGTACCAAGGGCGCAAGAATCCCACCAGCATAAGGCCATAGGGCTAACACAGAACCCCTATCCAGCAACAATAGGTCTTCCAGGCGGGCTGGACGGGATTTTGTGCACCTGGGCAGGCATACAAAACAGGGGTAATGGGGTGATTGACAGTTAAAGTGGCCTTTAAATATCTCAGAGATAATGCCATATTAGTAGCACTGGATAAATACACATCATTTCTTTTTTAATGTCCCCTAAGGGATCTTCTCTAATTTACAATATACATTCGTGTCTTCCAATTGGCTTCTTATCTCTGAAGGTAATACTCAGTGTCCATTATCACGATCGCACCTCCTTTATCGGAGGGTTTGATCGTGATATTGGATCTACATTCAATGTTTCTAACGCTTGATATTCCATTTTACTCAGATTTTGCATCCTAGATGAACAATTAATTTTTTTAAAACTGGACTCATATCATGCTTAACTTTATTGACAAAAAAACTTTCGATCCCAATATAGGTAGTAGGCGGCACAAAATTGCTTTTTGATGATAATCCAACTGATAAAGTTGTTAAATTTGTCCAACCCTTCAACATGGGTCACTCCAGGTTTAGGGGGTTTATGTAGAAAATGAACTTTAATCTTAAACGGCGAAAGAAGGAATATAAAATCAATGTCCAACTTGAAGGGTCCAATTTTGTCACTGGACAGTAACCCAATCCCTTGGATAACACGGTAAGTTCAGATGTAGTTAAACTTACTTTAGACAAGTTTTATGAGCAGCTACTTCTCTCTGGGACGCAGTTCTCGCCTCGGTTGCGGCTCTCTCCGCTCGCGGTTTGGGGCCTGCGTCTCCCCGCCTACACCGGTCTCCTACGGCGTCGGAAAAGAGCGTCCTCCATTTCTATCTCCCACTCTTAATTCCGGGTTCCGAACCGCCATGGCTAATCTTGCCGGACGTTCCCGTGTCTCGCGGGACCAATCATACACGTGACCTCGCTCGTAATCCTCTCATCTCGGGCAAACTTCGTTATCTTGAAGTCCTCCCTTTCTCCTATAGGTCAGCATCCGTTGTTCGAGATCCACCCCAGCTTGGCAAACCTCCCACTCGGCAGGTTTGTATTTAATTCCAATTCCAATGTCCCGCTCTGGCTTTAAGGTATTTAAACTCTCACTAATGAATTCCAAATTAGCATCATAATATCGAGTGAGCATTTATTAGAATCCGGGTAACTTGTGTTTAAATGTATCATTCTCCATAAACAAAGTGGGATGTAAATGAACCGAGCCCACGTGGAATACGATTTTGTTTTACAATATTCAGAAGAGTGGAGTGCATGTGCTCCATTTAAACACAAGTTCACCCGGATTCTAAATAAATGCTCACTCGATATTATGATGCTAAATTTGGAATTCATTAGTGAGGAGTTAAATACTCTTAAAGCCAAAGATTGGGACATTGGAATTGGAATTAAATACAAACTGCCGAGTGAGGAGTTGCCAAGCTGGGGGTGGATCACTCGAACAACGGATGCTGACCATAGGGAGGAAAGGGGGAGACTTTCAAGAGAGAACGAAGTGAAGTTTGCCCGAGATGGAGGAGGATTACGAGCGGTAGGGTACGAGTTGTATGATTGGTCCCGCGAGACACGGGGAACGTCCGGCAAGATTATGCCATTGGCGGTCGGACCCGGAATAAGAGTGGGAGATAGAAATGGAGGGACGCTCTTTTCCGGACGCCGTAGGAGGAGACGTGTAGGCGGGGGAGACGCAGGCCCCAACGCGAGCGGAGAGAGGCCGCAACCGAGGCGAAAACTGCGTCCCAGGAGGAAGTAGTCTTCATAAACTTGTCTAAATAGTAAGTTTAACTACATCTGAACTTACCGTGTTATCCAAGGGATTGGGGTTACGTCCAGTGACAAAATTGGACCCCTTCAAGTTGGACATTGATTTTATTCCTTCTTTCGCCGTTTAAGATTAAAAGTTCATTTTCTATATAAACCCCTAAACCTGGAGTGACCCATGTTGAAGAGTGTTGGACAACAATTAACAACTTTATCAGTTGGATTATCATCAAAAAGCAATTTTTGCGCCCCACTACCTATATTGGGATCGAAAGTTTTGTCAATAAAGTAAGCATGATATGAGTCCAGTTTTAGAAAAAAATTAATTGTTATCTAGGATGCAAAAAATCTGAGTAGTAAAATGGAATATCAAGCGTTAGAAACATTGAAATGTAGATCCAATATCACGATCAAACCCTCCGAATAAAGGAGGTGCGAGTCGATGATAATGGACACTGAGTATTACCTTCAGGAGATAAGAAGCCAATGGAAGACACGAATGTATATTGTAAAATATGAGAGGATCCCTTAGGGGGACATAAAAAAAGAAATTGATGTGTATTTATCCAGTGCTACTAAATATGGCATTATCTCTGAAGATTTAAAGGCCACTTTAACTGTCAATCACCCCATTACTCCGTGTTTGTTATGCCCTGCCCAAGGTGCACAAGAATCCGTCCAGCCGCCTGGAAGACCTATTGTTGCTGGCATAGGTTCTGTGTTCAGCCCTATGGCCATTATGCTGGATGGGATTCTTGCGCCCTGGTACAGGGTTCGCAAGCGTACCTAGAGATATATCTCACTTTCTGGAAAGATTAAAAAAATATCAAATGTGATGATTGGGGGAGTATTATTATGGCTATTGGATGTGTCTTCTCTGTATACGTCCATACCTCACAGGACGGGTTGGCTTCTTGCCACCGGCTGTTGGGAGAGGGGTGTGGAGGTTACAACTGGGACACAAGTTGATTTTTCATTGGATGTTTGAGTTTGATATTACATAAATCATATTTCAGGTTCGATCAGTTGTACTACATGCAAATGAGAGGGACGGCGCGATGGGATCCAACGTCGCTCCGTCGTATGCCAATGCCTTTATGGGCTTGGCTGGAGGAGGACTTCATCTATAGTTTAACATCCTTCACCAGACATTGTCTTGCCTGGTGGAGGATATATGATGATGTCTTCCTTCCTGTGCGGGGCGACGTTGGTTCTTTACGCCAATTCATGAGCAAGGAATAAGGTTCATTCTGAGATCAAGTTCTCTTTAGAGTTTAGTGATATCGAGATCAACTTTTTGGATGTGAAAATAAAAAATGATGGAGGCTTCAGCACTGAATTATATACAAAAGCCCACTGATCGGAATCAGATTCTTGCATATGGGAGCTTTCATCCGCCCATGTCAAGAGATCGATTCCAATCAGTCAATTCAAGAGGGTTTAATCGGATTGTAAGCAAGGAAAGAAAATAGGAGAATACAACAGGAACAGATGCACCTGAAATGTGGCTGAAAGGGGGGGGGGGTGACCCATTCAAACTCCTTGAGGGAGCTGCATAAAAGCAGAAAGAATGGAAGGGAAACATAACGAAAGGAACCTTACCAAGAACAGGAGGAATCCCTTAATTTGGATTATGCGGTGGGTAGTGATCTTTTAATAAGGTTATCAGACAGAACTGGCTATGTTAAGTGCATCATACCGGAGATTGAGGAATTTAATTCTCCGCAGCTCATTTTACCGTAAGGGGTTTACTATAGGCAATCGTTTGGTGAGAGCCATTCAGAAAAAAGAAAAAGAGGAGGGCAAAGACAATGAGGTCTAGTAAATGTGGGATGTACCTTGCCTGCATTGTGTACAGTGCAGATTTGTAGCCAAGGGACCTCTTTTAAGCACCCACGGACGGGCAAGGAATATAAAAACAGAGAATTCTGCACTTGTGATTCGCTTATGTGGTATATGCCTTGTGGTGTCCGTGTGGTCTCATCTACGTGGGGAAGAAAACCACGCAGATGGTCAAGTCCCGATAATCTCAGCATCGCTCTAGCATTCGGAAAAAAGAAATTAAATTGCCGGTACCTAAGCATTTTGGAGAGTTGGGGCACACGGAAAATGATTTAAAATTAGAGTATTAGAGGTGGTTCCCCGGGAACAGGGGAGGTGATCGGGTGCTAAAATTAAAAAGGAGAGAAGTCTGGTGGTGTGTTGTTAACAATTACAAAGCCTATACCCATTGGGACTAATAGAGATTACGATCGGTATCATTATCTATAAACAATATGTGAAAAGGAAAAACCGGATATCTTCCTCAATAATAATAATAAAAAAATATAAAAAAGAGGGTGGTCTCATAGGTGCTTCAGGGTAATGGTGATGTTGCACGGGGTTGTTAACAGGTTGGATTATTGAT
This sequence comes from Hymenochirus boettgeri, assembly GCA_019447015.1. Classification (NCBI taxonomy): domain Eukaryota; kingdom Metazoa; phylum Chordata; class Amphibia; order Anura; family Pipidae; genus Hymenochirus; species Hymenochirus boettgeri. The sequence continues at coordinate 228,314,300 of CM033470.1, read as the reverse complement.
GTCAGATCCTGTGGGGGGGGTTATATAGGGTTATGGGTTTGTATCACATTTGATAGCCGTTGGTTGTTGTACTGAGGAAGGGGTGTGCCAACCCCGAAACGTTGTACGTTTTACATGGGCTAATGTGAAATAAAGAAAATTGAAGATTAAAACCGTGTGCGGTGTTGAAACTGTTTCTGGAATTTGGGAGCCATAAACGATCCCCTCCACACAAGCGACCAGGGAGATGAAGATATAAGGTGGCAGTACTGTTTCTGATGGATAGTATGGATCAATAGAGGGAGGGGTAAGAGATAGATAGAAGAGAAGAAGTTGTAGATGGAGGTAGAGAGAGAATAGAGAGAGGGGGGAGAGAGAGAGAAGAGAGGTAGGGTGGGGGAGAGAGAAAGAGGATAGAGATAGGGAAGTGGGGATGATGGGAGGGGGTGTAGAGTATAAAAGAAGATGGGGGAGGGATAAAAGAGAGAGAGAGAGAGAGAGAAGGAGAGGGGGAGAGAAAAAAAATAGTAGAGAAAAGAAATAGGGTGGG
>CM033470.1:228291271-228308771 GCA_019447015.1 Hymenochirus boettgeri | reverse complement strand
ACACACATCACAGAGAGACACACACACACAGAGAGACACCCACACACACGGAGGACAAAACACAACAACAGAGAGACACACACACACACACACCAACATGAGAGACACACACACACACAAAATGGGAGACAAACATCACACACACACAGCTGCACAGAGAGACACACACATCACACACACAGAGAGACAACACACACACACACACAGGAGAAGGACTCACCACACCAGAGACACACACACAACCAACGAGACGAAAACCACACACACACAGGGAGACACACCACACACCAGACACACACACACACACAGAGAGATCACACACAACACAACACAGAGAGACACACACGACACCAAAAGACACCACACCCGAGAGAGGCACACCCACCACCACACAGCGAGGACACACAACCCATAAGACGACACCACCAGACACACACACCAGAGAGTGACACACAACACACATAGAGGAGGACACAAAACAACACAACACACACACACAGACACACCACACAGAGAGACACACACAACACGAAACACACACACATACGAGAGGAGAAACACACACAAGAAGACACCACCACATCACGAAGAACACACACAACACACAACACACCAGGACCACACACCACAAGCGAGACACACACACAAAGAGAGACACACACACACACAGAGAACACAAATTTGACACACTGAGACGACGACACACCCACACACAGAGGAGAGACACACACACACAGCAGCAACACACACAGACACACACAACACACAGAGAGGCACACCACACACACACACACACAGAGAGAACACACCAACACACACAGAGAGCGGACACACACACACACACCACACACAAGAGAGACACCCACACCACCACACACAGAGTAGAGACACACAGAAACACACACCACACCAAAGAGAGACCACACAACACACACAAACAGACCGACACGAACACACACACACACGAGAAGAGCCCACACACACACAACAGAGAGACAAGCACACACACACACAGAGACACACAGAACACCACACACGGGACGACACAGCCAGCACACACACACACACACAGAGAGACACACCACACAAGACACACACACACACAGGGAGAACACCAACCCACACACACACAGAGAAACACACACAGACACCCACCCACACACAGGAGAGAACACACACTACAATACACACACACACACCGGAGAGAGACCAAACAACACACGAGCACACCACACACCGAGACGAACAGATAACCAAGAGTGAACGACACACCACTCACGAAGGACACACACACACAACAATCAGAGAGCCACCAACACACACACGAAGGCCCACCACAGCACACACAGAGAGACCCACACACACACACACCGAGAGAGACCACACACCAACCAACGAAGGACACACCCACACAGAGAACACAACACACGAGACACCAACACACACAGAGGTCACGACACACAGAACACACCACCAAGGGAACACGGACATCACACACCAACACAAACACACCAACAGACGGAGAGACACACACACACCACACAGAGCACACACACACACACCAGACAACACACACCAAGGACGGAGAGCACAACACCAACACAGACAAACACACACACCAGCCAGAGAGACACCCCACACCACACACAGCACACACAGCACACCCCAGAGCAAAATCAACACACACACACCACAGCAACACAGAGAGAGACACTACACACCACCAGGAGAGCGACACACAACACCACACAAGGTGAGACCACACCACAGGAGACGCCGACACAGCCACCCCCACCACCAGAGCACAACACACACACACACAGAGAGGACAACACACCCACCACACCACGTAGCGAACACCACCCACCCACCACGGTCACACACCCACACACAGAAACGAGCCTGACACACACCCACCACACACAAGCGGCACAACACCCCACACACCAACCTGACAGAGACGCACCCCACACACCACAAACCAGAGAGAGGGACACCACACACACAGCCACACACACGACCACAAGAGAGCACAACACACCACACAGAACACACACACCACACAAAGCAGAACACACACACACGGCCACACACACACATACACACCAGAACACAACACACCCACACACAGAGGACACAACACACAAAACACACAGGAGAGACACACAGACCACACACACGACACAGAGAGAGAACAACCACACCCTTAACACACACCACGAAAGACACACACACCCACACACAACAGACGAGTGAACAACACACCAACACCCACACACAGAGGAGGGGACACACACACAACCACCACAGAGCGACTACACCCACACAAAGAAGACACACAAACGACACAAGAACACACACACACACAAGAGAGAAACACCTCACACACAGAGAGGACACAAACAACCGAGGAGAGACACACACACACACAGAGAGGAATCACACACCACAGAGGACACACCACACACAGAGTACCCCACAAAAAAGAGAGACACACAACACCCACTAACACAACACGACACACCAAAGGAGAATCACCCAGGAGAGACCCACACCAACACCACAACACACAGGACCACCACATGGACAAACAAACACAAGGAGTAGATAACACACGACACACACACACAGACCCAAGGAGAGACACACCCACACACACACACAGAAGGAGAGCACCACCACACACACAGAGAGAACACACACACACAGAGAGACACACACACACACACAGAGAGAGACACACACACACCCAGAGAGAGACACACACACACCCAGAGAGAGAGACACACACACACAGAGAGAGACACACAACCCAAAGAGAGACCACACACACACACACACAGAGACGGACACACACACACGCACACACACACAGAGAGACACACACACACCACACACAACCACACAGAGAGACACACACACAACACACACACACCAGAGAGGACACACACACACGAGAGACACACACACACACACACACAGGAGACACACACACACAACAGAGACCACACAACACACACCACACACACACCGAGAGACACACACCACAAAAACGCAGAGACACACACAGATCACACCACACACACACAGAGAACACACAACACAGAGAGACACAACATCACAACTACCGAGTTCCACACAGCAGAGACACACACACACACGGGAGAACACACACATGAGAACACACACACACGAACACATCAGGAGAACACACAGCACATGAGAGACACACACACACACACACACAGAGAGACGACACACACACAACACAGAGAGACACACGACACACACACACACACACACACACACACACACACACACAGAGAGAGACACACACACACACACACACACAGAGACAGACACACACACACACACACACACACCACACACACACAGAGAGAACACACACACACACACACACACACAAGAGAAGACACCACACACCACAACACAGAGAGACAACCACACACACACAGAGAACACACACACACAGAGAGACACACACACACACAGGAAGACACACACCACACCACAGAAGACACACACACACACACACACCCAGAGAGACCACCACCCCAACACACACACACACAAGAGGACCCACACACCACACAGACGAGACACACACACCACACACCACACAGCCCACACACACACACACACAGAGAGACACACCACACACACAGAGACACACACACACACACACACACACCCAGAGACACACACACACAGCACCACACACAGGAACACACACACACACCACACAGAGAGAGCACACACACAGGAACAAACACACACACACAGACACACACGACACACCACAAGAACAACCACAACAGACACACCACACACACACAGGGGGGGGAAGAAGGAAGACAGGAGAGAGGAAGTGACACAGACGGAGGAGAGAGAGGAGGAGAGACAACACAGAGCAGGAGAGGAGACAGAGAGGAGAGAGAGAGAGACAACGATAAGAAAGAGGAGCTGAGAGGACCACAGCAGCAGAGAGAGAGAGAGAGAGAGAGAGAGAGAGAAGACACTACCACAGAGTCAGACACACGAACAGAGAGAGAGAGAGAGAGACACACACACGAACTACACACATATATAAAGTAGAGAGAGAGAGAGAGAGAGAGAGAGAGATACAGAACACACACAAAAGAGTAGAGAGAGAGATGAGAGAGAAGGATGGAGAGAGGGCGAGGGGGGGGGGGGGGAGAGAGAGGAGAGAGAGACGAGACAAGTAGAGGGACAGGAGAGAGAGAGGAAGAGATAGAGAGAGAGAGAGAGAGAGAGAGAGAGAGAGGAAGAGAGGAATGAGAAAAGATGATATAAGATGAAGAGAGAGAGAAGAGAGACACACTAGACATCCAAAATGAGATATGAGAGACTAGAGAGAATAGAGATATATGAAGAGAGTGAGGGGGCGGGGGGGGAGGGGAGAGAGAGAGAGAGAGAAGAGAGAGAAGAGAGAGAAGGAGGGGAGGGAGGGGGGGGATTGAGGAGAGAGAGAGGACGATGACGAGAGAGAGCGAGTAGAGAGAGGAGAGAAGGAGAAGAAGACTACTAGACACAGAAGACGAGAGAAGAGACCTTGAGACCGACAGAGAGAGGAGAGTAGAAAGTAGAGAGATGAAGATAGAAGAGAGATAGAGAGAGAGAAGAGAGACACACACAGACAGAGAAGAGCGTGAGAGAAGATAGAGATAAAAAATACATACATATGTATATATAGATATATATATATTATATATATTACACACACACATACATACATATGTATATATATATATATTATATATAACACTACATACATATGTATATATGTATATATATATATATATATATACTATATATTATATATATATATATAGATATATATTAAGATACATATACACACACATACATTATATAATATATATACACATATATATATATAAACATTATATATATGATATATAACCATCAGAAAAACAGGTACGCACACCTTATATTTATTCTACTGGTGCTTGTGTGGAGGAGATCGGCTGTATTGCTCCCAAAATATCCAGAAACCAGTTTCACACCGCCACACAGGTTTTAATTTCATTTCTTTATTTCACATTAGCCCATGAAAACGTACAACGTTTCGGGTTGGCACACCCCTTCCTCAGGTACAACAACGGCTATCACATGTGATACAAACCCATAACCTATCAATACCCCCCCCCACAGGATCTGATCAATAATCACACTGTTAACCCCGTGCACATCACCATAACCCTGAAGCACACTATGAGACCACCCTCTTTTTATATTTTATTATATTATTTATTGAGGAAGATATCCATGGTTCCTTTTCAACTATGTGTTTATAGATATGATACAGATCGTAATCTCTATTAAGTCCCAAGGGGTATAGGCTTTGTAATTGGTACACCCCAACGAACTTCTCTCCTTTTTAATTTTAGCACCGATCACACCCCCTGTTCCCCGGGGGAACCACCTATATACTCTATATTTTAAATCATTTTCCGTGTGCCCCAACTCTCCAAAATGCTTAGGTACCGGCAATTAATTTCTTTTTTCCGAATGTAGAGCGATGCTGAGATATACGGGACTTGACCATCTGCGTGGTTTCTCCCACGTAGATGAGACCACACGGACACCACAAGGCATATACCACATAAGCAGAATCACAAGTGCAGAATTCTCTGTTTTTATATTCCTTGCCCGTCCGTGGGTGCTTAAAGAGGGTCCCTTGGCTACAAATCTGCACTGTACACAATGCAGGCAAGGGGACATCCCACATTTACTGACCTCATTGTTGCCCTCTCATTTTTTCTGAAAGTGGCTCTCACCAAACGATTGCCTAGTAAACCCCTTACGGTAAGAAATGAGCGGCGGAGAATTAAATTCCTCAATCTCCGGGTATGATGCACTTAACATATGCCAGTTCTGTCTGATAACCTTATTAACAGATCACTACCCACCGCATAATCCATAATTAAGGGAATTCTCCTGTTCTTGGTAATGGTCCTTTCGTTATGTTCCTCCATTCTTTCTGCTTTTAGCAGCTCCTCAAGGAGTTTGAATGGGTACCCCCTTTCAGCCAATTTCAGGTGCATCTGTTCCTGATGTATTCTCCTAGTTCTCCTTCCTGCTTACAATCCGATTAACCTCTTGAATTGACTGATTGGAATCGATCTCTTGAATGGGGCGGATGAAAGCTCCCAAGCAAGAATCTGATTCCGATCAGTGGGCTTTGTATATAATTCAGTGCTGAAGCTCCATTATTTTTATTTTCACATCCAACAAAGTGTGATCGCGTATCACTAAACTCTAAAGAGAACTTGATCTCAGAATGAACCTTATACTTGCTCATGAATTGGCGTAAAGAACAACGTCGCCCCGCCACAGAAGGAAGACATCATCTATATATCTCACCCAGGCAAGACAATGTCTGGTGAAGGATGTTTAAACTATAGATGAAGTCCTCCTCCAGCAAGCCATAAAGGCATGGCATACGACGGAGCGACGTGGATCCCATCGCCGTCCCCCTCATTTGCATGTAGTACAACTGATCGAACCTGAAATATGATTTATGTAATATCAAACTCAAACATCCATGAAAAAATCAACTTGTGTCCCAGTGTAACCTCCACACCTCTCCAACAGCCGGTGGCAAGAAGCCAACCCGTCCTGTGAGGTATGGACGTATACAGAGAAGACCATCCATAGTAGCCATAATAATACTCCCCCAATCATCACATTTGATATTTTTAATCTTTCCCGAAAGTTTAGATATATCTCTAAGGTACGCTTGCGAACCCTGTACAAGGCGCAGAATCCCATCCAATAATGGCCATAGGGCTGAAACACAGAACCTATGCAGCAACAATAGGTCTTCCAGGCGGACTGGACGGGATTCTTGTGCACTTGGGCAGGGCATACAAAACAGGAGTAATGGGGTGATTGACAGTTAAGTGGCCTTTAAATCTTCAGAGATAATGCCATATTTAGTAGCACTGGATAAATACACATCAATTTCTTTTTTTATGTCCCCTAAGGGATCTCTCTCAATTTTACAATATACATTCGTGTCTTCCAAGGCTTCTTATCTCCTGAAGGTAATACTCAGTGTCATTATCACGATGCACCTCCTTTATCGGAGGGTTTGATCGTGATATTGGATCTACATTTCAATGTTTCTAACGCTTGATATTCCATTTTACTCAGATTTTGCATCCTAGATGAACAATTAATTTTTTCAAACTGGACTCATATCATGCTTAACTTTATTCACAAAACTTCGATCCAATATAGGTAGTAGGCGCACAAAATTGCTTTTTGATGATAATCCATGATAAGTTGTTAATTTGTCAACACTTCAACATGGTCACTCCAGGTTTAGGGGGTTATATAGAAATGAACTTTTAATCTTAAACGGCGGAAGAAGGAATATAAATCAATGTCCAACTTGAAGGGGTCCCAATTTGCACTGGACAGTAACCCAATCCCTTGGTAACACGGTAAGTTCAGATGTAGTTAAACTTAACTTTAGACAAGTTTATGACAGCTACTTTCCTCCTGGGACGCAGTTCTCGCCTCGGTTGCGGCTCTCTCCGCTCGCGGTTGGGCCTGCGTCTCCCCCGCCTACACGGTCTCCTACGGCGTCCGGAAAAGAGCGTCCTCCATTTCTATCTCCCCACTCTTAATTTTTTCCAGGGTCCCGAACGCCAATGGCATAATCTTGCCGGACGTTCCCGTGTCTCGCGGGACCAATCATACACGTGACCTCGCTCGTAATCCTCCTCATCTCGGGCAAACTTCGTTCTCTTGAAGTCCTCCCCTTTCCTCCTATAGGTCAGAATCCGGTTGTTCGAGATCCCCCCATTGCAAAACTCCTCACTCGGCAGGTTTGTATTTAATTCCAATTCCATGTCCCAATCTTGGCTTTAAGAGTATTTAACTCCTCACTAATGAATTCCAAATTTAGCATCATAATATCGAGTGAGCATTATTTAGAAAATCCGGTGAACTTGTGTTTAAATGGAGCTACATGCACTCACGCTGTCTGAATATTGTAACAAAATCGTATTCCACGTGGGCTACGGGTCAATTTACATCCCACTTTGTTTATGGAGAATGATACATTTAAACACAAGTTCACCCGGATTCTAATAAATGCTCACTCGATATTATGATGCTAAATTTGGAATTCATTAGTGAGGAGTTAAATACTCTTAAAGCCAGATCGGGACATTGGAATTGGAATTAAATACAAACATGCGAGTGAGAGTTTTGCCAGCTGGGGGTGGATCTCGAACAACGGATGCTGACCTATAGGAGGAAAGGGGAGGACTTCAAGATAACGAAGTTTGCCCGAGATGAGGAGGATTACGAGCGAGGTCACGTGTATGATTGGTCCGCGAGACACCGGGAAACGTCGGCAAGATTACACCATTGGCGTTCGGACCGGAATTAAGAGTGGGAGATAGAAATGGAGGAGCTCTTTTCCGACGCCGTAGGAGACCGTGTAGGCGGGGAGACGCAGGCCCCAACCGCGAGCGGAGAGAGCCGCAACCGAGGCGAGACTGCGTCCCAGGAGGAGAGAGAGAGCTGTCATAAACTTGTCTAAGTAAGTTTAACTACATCTGAACTTACCGTGTTATCCAAGGGATTGGGTTCACTGTCCAGTGACAAATTGGACCCCTTCAAGTTGGACATTGATTTATATTCCTTCTTTCGCCGTTTAAGATTAAAAGTTCATTTTCTACTAAACCCCTAAACCTGGAGTGACCCATGTGAAGGGTTGGACACATAAACAACTTTATCAGTTGGATTATCATCAAAAGCATTTTGTGCCGCCTACTACCTATATTGGGATCGAAAGTTTGTCAATAAAGTTAAGCACTATGAGTCCAGTTTTAGAAAAAAATTAAGTGTTCATCTAGGATGCAAAATCTGAGTAAAATGGAATCAAGCGTAGAAAACATTGAAATGTAGATCCAATATCACGATCAAACCCTCCGATAAAGGAGGTGCGATCGTGATAATGGACACTGAGTATTACCTTCAGGAGATAAGAAGCCAATTGGAGCACGAATGTATATTGTAAAATTGAGAGAGCGATCCCTTAGGGGACATTAAAAAAGAAATTGATGTGTATTTATCCAGTGCTACTAAATATGGCATTATCTCTGAAGATTAAAGGCCACTTTAACTGTCAATCACCCCATTACTCCTGTTTTGTATGCCCTGCCCAAGGTGCACAAGAATCCCGTCCAGCCGCCTGGAAGACCTATTGTGCTGGCATAGGTTCTGTGTCAGCCCTATGGCCATTATGCTGGATGGGATTCTTGCGCCCTTGGTACAGGGTTCGCAAGCGTCTTAGAGATACATCTCACTTTCTGAGAAGATTAAAAAATATCAAATGTGATGATGGGGGAGTATTATTGGCTACTATGGTGTGTCTTCTCTGTATACGTCCATACCTCACAGGAGTGGTTGGCTTCTTGCCACCGGCTGTTGGAGAGGTGTGGATGGGACCTGGGACACAGTTGATTTTTTCATTGGATGTTTGAGTTTGATATTACATAAATCATATTTCAGGTTCGATCAGTTGTACACATGCAAATGAGAGGGGACGGCGATGGATCCAACGTCGCTCGTCGTATGCCAATGCCTTTATGCTTGGCTGGAGGAGAATTCATCTATAGTTTAACATCCTTCACCAGACATTGTCTTGCCTGGTGGAGATATATAGATGATGTCTTCCTTCTGTGGGCGGCGACGTTGGTTCTTCGCATTTAATGGCAAGTGGAATAAGGTTCATTCTGAGATCAGTTCTCTTTAGAGTTTAGTGATATCGAGATCAACTTTTTGGATGTGAAAATAAAAAATGATGGAGGCTTCAGCACTGAATTTATTACAAAGCCCACGATCGGATCAGTTCTTGCATATGGGAGCTTTACCGCCCATGTCAAGAGATCGATTCCCACTCAGTCAATTCAAGAGGGTTAATCGGATGTAAGCAAGGAAAGAGAAACTAGGAGAATACAACAGGAACAGATGCACTTGAAATTGGCTGAAAGGGGGTACCCATTCAAACTCCTTGAGGAGCTGCATTAAAAGCAGAAGAGAAAGAATGGAAGGAAACATAACGAAAGGAACCATTACCAAGAGAAAAGGAGAATTCCCTTAATTATGGATTATGCGGTGGGTAGTGATCTTGTTAATAAGGTTATCAGACAGAACTGGCATATGTTAAGTGCAATCTACCCGGAGATGGAGGAATTTAATCTCCGCCGTCATTCTTACCGTAAGGGGTTACTATAGGCAATCGTTTGGTGAGAGCCACTTTCTGAAACAATGCGGAGGGCAAGACAATGAGGTCTAGTAATGTGGGATGTACCCTTGCCTGCATTGTGTACAGTGCAGATTTGTAGCCAAGGGCCCTCTTTTAAGCACCACGGACGGGCAAGGAATATAAAAACAGAGAATTCTGTCACTTGTGATTTGCTTATGTGGTATATGCCTTGTGGTGTCCGTGTGGTCTCATCTACGTGGGAGAACCAAGCAGATGGTCAAGTCCCGATATACTCAGCATCGCTCTTAGCATTCGGAAAAAAAGAAATTAAATGCCGGTACCTAGCATTTGAGAGTTGGGGGCCAGGAAATGATTTAAAATATAGAGTATTAGAGGTGGTTCCCCCGGGGAACGGGGGGTGCTGGGTGCTAAAATTAAAAAAGGAGAGAGTCTGGTGGGTTGTACCAATTACAAGCCTATACCCATTGGGACTTAATAGAGATTACGATCTGTATCATTATCTACAAACACTATAGTTGAAAAGGAACCATGGATTCTTCCCTCAATAATACTAATAATAAAAATATAAACAGAGGGGGGGTCTCATCAGGTGCTTCAGGTATGGTGATGTGCCGGGGTGGTTAACAGGTGGATATTGATGTCAGATCCTGGGGGGAGGGTATATAGGGTTATGGGTTTGTATCAAATGTGATAGCGTTTTGTACCTGAGGAGGGGTTGTGCCACCCCGAAACGTTGTACGTTTACAGGGCGAAGGGGAAAGAAAAGAAAAGGACGAGGAAAAACCGTGCGGGGGGCGGGGGAAACGGGGTGGCGAGAGGAGAGAGAGAGAGAGAGAGACTAGAGAGACACACAGACAACAGAGAGAGGAGAGAGAGAGTAGAGAGAGAGAAGAGAGAGAGACACACACACACAACAACAGAGAGAGAGAGAGAGTAGAGAGAGGAGAGCAGAACACACACACACACACACACACCCACACCAGAGAGAGAGAGAGAGAGAGAGAGAGAGAGACAGAGACACACAGATCAGCAGAGGAGAGAGAGAGAGAGAGAGAGAGAGGAGTAGAGAGAGGACAAAACACACACAACCACACAGAAAAGACTGATAGAGCACCAGACAGAGAGAAAGACACTACACACACAACAAGAGAGAGGATATATAAGAGAGAAGAGAGAGAACACACACACAACACACACACCACACACACAAGAGATATATATATATAGATATTACTATACACCACACACAATATATATGAGTAGATTATATAGATATCACACACACACACACCAACACACACACAACTAGATGATATATATATAGACACACATACATACACACACAGGTGGTATATAGATATATAGATAGATATGATTAGATATACACATACATACATACACAAACAGTTGTATATATATATAGATATATACTAATAGATATATATACACATACATACATACACACACAGTGTATATACTATATATATATATATATATATTATATAATATATATGATATATATATATATATATATATATATTATTATATATACACACAACCACACACCCACACACACGTATGTGTATTTTTTTAATAAAAATATTCACTACAAGGTTTTCTGCTGAATTAGTACAGGTGGCCTAAAAAAAACACAAATACAAGTAATATGAAAAGTAAGGAGGTATGATGTGAATATAATTTAGGTAGATATGAGGAAAGGATCCAAGTATGATATAGGCTCATTTTTTTAATATAATGGGAATTGTGACAAACTAAAACTAGGAAGTTTAAGTAAATGAAGAATCCAGTTGCAATTTGCTATGATCCTGTATTTTCAAGCGTTGATGGAGAATCAGTTTGAATAGTGATAGTGGATGAAGTGAATAGTGATGAAGTGGCTAGCGATTGAACTATGAAATGTTGGACCTGTTTCAGGAAAGCACTCCAGGTCTAATCCCATTCACAAAATACAAGTGGAACAGTAGATAGAAACTAACAAATTGTGATTCATCCTTGCATTCTTAGGGCTTGAAGTGTATCCCCATCAATCCGGAGATGACCCAGAAAGGGATAATCCAGTCATGCCAAAGCAAACTTTAGAATTAGGGTCAACAAAATGTGATGTCTATGTATGTAAAACCCTAAAAACATTTATGTTGATATTTCATATAATGTAGTGAGGAATTATACTATTAAGTCATGCATCGCTATAGCAATATGGGTCGCGGAATAAAAGAGGACCCAGATAGTTACGGGGGGAATGCCACCTCCCCAAAATGTGCTGTCTGTCTCAGAGACTTACTTCTCTGGGTGCCCACAGAGCTTAGGATAAATCCAAAGTAATATACAATAAGAATAATGAGCGAGTTGAATCTTTCCCATGCCGACAATCAAGGCTTAGTAACAATTATAGCAGAAAGGAAATAGTGACTGCACGTAAACAGTCTGATACATTAAATTTAGTTTGATGTGCAGCTTTCAGCCTTTAGATTGGTCTCTCTTCCTGCCAATTTCAACCACCATTCATTACTTTAAAACATGAAGCCGTTTTCACAGCAGCCTTAACAGTACAGCACTGCATGCTCCAACTGACAAAAATGCAAACCCAAACCTCTGGAAACACCGCTCAAAAACATCTTATGCATCCCGAGACCCTTCTACATAGGGAGAAGGATTGTTCTTTTAATAGGAGTGGATGGCGATACGGGGTACATATAGGGGATTTTATTGGTTGGGGTTAAAGATCACATTGGACAAAAAAAAGGACAGTGATTTAACTACAACCTGGTGGGGGAAATAAGGGGGGGCCTATAGGCTGAGGCCATACTTACTAACCGCAACCCCCCCCAACGCGCACGCTGCATAACAGTCTCCGCACACCCGCATGTCGCAGAAGAATCGCTAGAGGGACGTTCACATTTCAGATTTCCATGTTTGCTAAAACGCAGATAGAGGGCTAGCCTCCCTAAGTGTTGTTTTATATGACACATTATTATAGGATTGGGAATGGTAAGATCCTAAATCATCCATCCCTCTTCTCCCCTTGGTTTTCTCTAACATGCAGGCCTATATTAGGAGAGATAGAGTGAGCGAGAGCTAAGAGGAGCTGTCTGCTCCAAATTCACACTGCCTTAGCTTGATCTTAGACTACAAGTAGAAACGGAGGTTGAAAGAGTACTTCAACTAAATGATTATACATCTATATATAAAAAATGGTAAAAAGAGGAAAAAGAAAAAAAAAACACAGGGAGAGCTCCTTACCTCCATCTTAAATTTAACACTGAGAAGAGCACCAGTGGAGATCCTTTAATGTCCGTTAAAAGGATAGGATTGGTAGTATGGAAAAGGTGTGGTGTAGCCACATTCCAAGTTCTCTAAGAGAGGATGCACCAGAAAGCGCACAGTCGCTCGCTCAGTAGTAAGTCAGGCTATCGGATGACATCTGTTAGCGAGCCTTAAAAGTCGATTGCGGCGCTGCATTTAGCCAACAGGGCGTCTGCAGCAATCGACTATCATATGACCGAATTCAACCCCGAGCAGCCCAGCTGGCAAAGTGAGGTTAAATCTTTCAACACACTTTTGGCCCAGTCAATGTGGCTCTGGGTGAAGATCCCATAAGTGTTTATATTAATGCTCTGTACACAAACTTAGTTATTCCATACCACGAAAGAATCCTTTCTATTCATGCCATGGTGCATAGAACAGGGGGTAATACAATGTGAACAAGGACCCGAAACAATAGCAGCGATGTAGATACAAGTAAAGGATTGAGCTTTGACCACTTTTACTATAAATTAGATATTACCTACAGCCAACCTAGTTACAACAATGGAGAGGTTTAAAACTTGAAACGTTCTGCACAGCAGATTTCCTTGGCCTGATTTGTTTGGATTTGGCGTAAGATTATTTCAAAGACACTAATACAGGTGGCTGCCATCTCTCCACCTTATAAAGAAGCATCACTCGCAGACGTGACAATGATCCTCAGAGTATAAAAAACTGATCGACAAATTATACTCTCAAAGGTTAGTCTTAGACTGTTCTCTATCTTGGCACTGATCGACTGATCTAATGAATTATTCATATTTCACTTAGTCGAAAATGCTTTAATCATCCACGTCTTGTTCTAAAGAAAAAGATATTCCCTGATTGGTGACTGACCTCTCTCCTTCAGGCCGCGATTCAACTCTTTTAATGGCATTGTTAGTAGCTTTCAGCACTAGCAGGGGGGGGAGAGTAGTGTTGGCAATTATATGTTTAGGCATTGACATTCAGGTAGAGATAGGACCACAGAGAACACAGTATTGTTTGGGATACATTATATACAGGGATGCACGCTCCCCACCATCACCACCACCACCAACACCCACACCTTGTAAACAATGGCCCATTAAAGGAGTGGTAAGGTAAACATAAAAAGAGCCGAAGTATTGAGTGAAGGAAACAATCCAATGAGGTTAAAAGAGTCAGAACTGTACACATGACATTAAATATATTACCAAATAATAGAGCAGACAGCCCTCCAGATGTTCCAAAACTGCCAATTCCAACTTCCACCAAACTCCAAAAAGCGAAGGAAGGAATGCTGGGAGTGTAGTTTTCGGAAACATCTGTCAAGGGCCACCAGGCTGGGCATTCCTAATTTTGAGACCTTAAATAATATGATAACATGTACTTCCCTGCGCAAACAATATAATAAAAATATATTGGCTGCAGTTTTACCCAAACAGACAAAAGGATGATGGGACAGGTCTGGAAATCGTGGCCAGATGCAGGCTGGCATCGGGCACGCCTCCTATTGTAGGGTTTACTCAAAGGGGTTCCGGCGGGGCACATTGGTGCTTGACTTCAAAAAGCCAGAGGGGCTTAGAATTCGGTATTGCGAAATATTGTTACCATATAAACTTACATTTTTTATAAAAACTATGGTATTGTTGATAAAATACCAACACAGTCAATGTTAGTGAACTTTACACTACACGTTTTGAATACCATTTACACTGTGAAGTGCATAAAAATGGGTAATTAATAAGTTTAGGTGCAACATAAGAGCACAGGTTGTACCTAAAGAAAGTTTTGCAAATACAAAGTGTGCCACAGTTGAACAAGTTGATAACATAGTCCTATACAGGGAACCTGTTAGTCCGGAAAATGTCAGCCGCAATGGATTTAGCCTGACATAGCATATAAAGTAAGATGATCTGTAATTTTGGGTGTTCATATGGTCAAGGCCCTGATGTATACAACCATGGTAATATGAAAATCTTACCTTCCTCGTGCCAGGTTTGTGTTTAACATTCACCAAAGTGGAAACAATACTTTTTTCTATTTGGAATGGGTTTTTCCCCCTCAGCTTGCACATCCGCAAAGCTCTGTGAAATGAAAACGGTCCAGATGATAGGCTCCTTGAAGTACATGGTCACATTCACAGTTCTGTAGCTAGACAACCCATTCAAGCCACCATGATGGACCAAGATGCAGGTGTTCTATCTACATCTGTTTTCTTTACAAGGGGATCATTGGTGATTCAAGATACATTTATAGTTGGGGGAGCAATTTTCTTATTAAAATACCAGATTTAAAAGTTAGTTCCTGGAGACAAAACCAAACTTTAAATGCTGTTTGCCATAAAGACTGAAATGTAAGGACATTCAGGGCAATGATTCTCTAATTAAAATCTGTTTCGCACAGATATGCTTATTATCGTGACATTAAAATTACATTTATTGCCAGTAACACTATACGGCTTATATTCAGAGATGTGTGTGTGCAAGCCTACTATGTTGTATTGCCACAGCCTTAGAGGGAACACTGGTGAAAAACAATTAAGTGCTAGGCCCACTAGCGTGTTTTGGATGACGTTTTACAATCCATTGCACCAGTGTGAGAACATGCCTGTGGTTACTGGAGCAGACCCACTACATGCATCAGCTTCTTATGGTACCAGAGTGCATGCGATCACCATTTTGGTCAGTATGGCATGAGATTCGATAGCGGTACACATTACTTCATGTGCGCGTTGTGGGACCGCAGCATAAATGTAATAAAGAGCTTTGATATTTTGAAGATCATCCGCTGAAGGTCTGCTTGAGGGCTTGAGAATGTCAGGTTACAAACAAATCACATGTTTACATCAATCAGAAACAAAGATCATTAAATACACTTATTAAAATTGGATAGGTTATGGATGTTTTCTATTTGTTTAAGATGAAGGGAGTCAAAACTCGCCCTGGAAATGCTTGGATAATTGGTTCTGAGCAGTTTGCAGCTGTGCCTTCAGGTTGCTGAAAACTGCACAGCTAGCAAAAAAAAATATCCTGATTACTTCAATGAAAAACAAAGGTTGTGTTTGTTCACGTGATTTAAATTTAGAGCAGATAAAGGGGTTAATGCAATAATAGTTTGCACCTTTGGCCGGTGCGACTAATTTGCGCAGCAACCAAACTAGGTGTTGGCTTTTTACTGGGAGGGCTAGGCCACACAGCACATTTAACGTGCGATCCTCTGCATTCGCTGCAATCCTGTAAATGTAAGCGCATGCGATCTGCATTTTGACAATCGCATGTCCCCATGTTACAACATTGCACCAATCCGAGCAGCACCCGCCACAGCAAAGTGACACGCAAGTCACAGCACTGTTGTTAACATTATTTCGGTTGCACTACGTGATTTGTGGCCCGGCCTTACTGCTGTTAGATTATCGACTGTTAGATTTGAATTGGTTGTTGCCAGAGATATTTTGAACCTTATCATCCCAAACTATAAGGGTTACCACCGTATTCTTTAAAAACAAACACCACCACAATAGTCACATTTTGTCCCCATTACGTTACAGCCTGGCGGCATGTCAGTAGAAACAACCAGGTGCAGATCTTATAGAATAAGCTCGTACACGTGACCCGCGATGCATGATGTGTATGCGAACACAACGTTTCGGACGATAATTGGCGTGTGTAGGTGCTTGAATAGCGGCCGAAACAGTCGTTCATTCAGAGATACGCCAACGTCAGTCGTTCAACAATACCCAAACAGAATAACCGTTCAGGCGGAGAAAACACAGGCCAATTACCGCATTGCATTCGTACACATTGTGCGTACGGGATCCGTAGATCGCAACGGTACGAACCTGTAGTTAGTTGCCCACATAAGTGACCCTAAGGGGGACCATACCACCAACAAATCCCGATC